>CAUYRH010044150.1:0-42536 GCA_963574655.1 Perodicticus potto
CTTAGTATATCTTTAGTATATATAATATACTTAAAAAAAGGTTAGAAAAATTATAAAGGAAAATGCAGGAAAAATTCTTCTAGATATTAGCTTAGGTGACAAATTTATGACTTAGACCCCAAAGGAATAATAGCAACAACAAACTTCTGCACAGCAATAATCAATAATCAATAAAATCAAAGAAAATATTCTCAAACCATACTGCCAATAAGGGGGTAATATCCAGAGTCTATAAAGAACTCAAAAAGTCAATAAGAAAAACAAAACAAAACAACCCTATTATAATAAAAAGTGGGCCAAAGACATGGAGAGAAGATTTTCAAAAGAAGATAGAAAAATGGCTAGCCAGCATAAGAAAAATTGTCAGTGTCACTAATCATCAGGGAAATACAAATTAAAACCACAATGATATCCTTACTCCTGTCAGAATGGCTATTAATAAAAAGTCAAAAAACAGTAGATATTGGCACGAATAAAGTGGGAAAGGAACACTTATGCACTGTTAGTGGGATTGCAAATTAGTGTAGCCTCTATGGAGAACAGTATGGAGATTCCTTAAAGAACTGAAAGTAGATCTACCATTTGATTCAGCTGTCCCACTACTGGGTATCTACCCAAAGGAAAAGAAGTCAACTTATTAATTTTAGAAAGAATCTAGTCCTCAAATATTTATTGCAGCACAATTCACAATTGCTAAGGTGTGGAATATACCCAAGTGCCCATCAATTCATAAGTGCATTATACACACCCACACACACACCATGGAGCAATTTGGATGCAACAGGAGACTATTATCCAAAGTGAAGTATCTCAAGAATGAAAAACTAGATACCACATGTGCTGTCCAATAATTTGAACCTAATTGACAGGCACACATGGGCACAGACAGAAGTAAAATTCATTGGAAATCAAGCAAGGGGAGGAGAAATAAATGGAGGGTTTACAACTTATGTAACAGGTACAATGAACACTATTCAGAGTATTTAGGTGATGAAAACACTTATGACCTCAATTAAAGCACTACAAAGCTATCCATGTAGCAATCCTCTTAATATTTTAAAATAATGTTTTTAATCAACCATGGACCTTCCTTTTATAATTTTATTCTACTCCTTGTGATAAATCAATTTTTCTGAACTTATCTTTGGGGGGAGGGTTTCTGTCTTATATCTTAAGGGCCCTTTCAAGTCTCTGATAATTCCTGGCTATGAATTTTATTGTAGAGTAGGGCATTACATGTTGTGTAGAAACTCTAGATTTAGGGGAAGTTCTTCCTGAATGAGGCCTTCACAGTAGATTGATTAGATAGCAAGTCTGATTGTTATAAGTCCTTTGAACACTAATATCTGTATTCTTTAGGGTTGTTCTATTTCCCCTTTAAAAAATATTCCTTTAATCTGTTTACAGGGAGTGATTTTTGCCTTGGGTGGGAAAGGTGGGTAATACATTTCACCAATCTTATCCTGGAAACAGTGCAGGGTAAGACAATTGGTAGCTTATTATTCACTACGCCTACTTCATGCTCATATTTTCTCTCATATGGCAACAAAACTTACCTACAGACACCAAGGATCAGCTATATAACTTACAGGTTTCAGTACCAAATGAAAATGAATACCCTCTTCTTCAAAATCATTAGGAGTTTCAAAATCATGAACAAAAGAGTATTAAGCGAGTGTGGGGCCCTTCTCAGTGTGAGAACCTGTATAGTGCACAGGTTTTATACCCATGAAGCTAGTTCAAACACACACCATTCCTCACTTTGCTTGGTTCAGTTTCTCCAGAAAAGAATCCAAATTCCACCTGCTGAGGTGATATAACAGGGATAATCATCTATCTAAGAGGCATGAGATTGAGGACCTGGGGAGTGAAACATAAGTCTTACACAGGACTCCTGTTATCTGTGATTCTTGGGACCTTCAAGAATCTAGTCTTTTCAAAGTTCTATGGGACAAGTCAGTTCACTTCTCGCAATTTCATAATTATTACCCTATGTAGGCATGGCCCACTTTTCAGGAATTACTTTTACTCTTTTCAACTTTCAAACTCTGTTGACATCTGGTATTGTCTCCTTTGTCATTCTTTTTGTTCTTCTGTGTTTACATCTCTCTTTTTTTTTAACTGAAATTTGTGGTAGATATAAAGTGGAATAGATATAAAGGCATTTTATTTTCCAAATTATCATGTTTAACCAACAGCACAGTACAGACATTATCTCCTTTTAGTATACTGTGATTCTATAAAATGACTCATCTTACTCTCAAATTGTTTAATACACATCTGCCTTTGGCTAATAAAATAAATTTTGCTGTTCTGAGTCATTTAACACTTTGAGAGCTAAGTTCTCATATATTTTGCTCTCAAATGCCCCCCATTTCTACCTCTTCCTTTAATCTTTTTTCTTTTTTTAAAGGCACATTTTCTGGAAAACAGAGTAGACTATGTGGTGTACTTATTGACCCAAATAATTCAGGACAAGTGTGTGTCTGGTTTCGGCCAAATTCCTGGCTAAGGCAGATAAGGTATTGAATTTTTAATTGCAAGCCATTATAAAACTAGCTGTTTCATATCAACTCACATATAATCAGTAGTTATCTATTTTCTGTTGGTTTCAAAACTCAAACTTCAAATTTAATTAGACATAAGAGGCACAATTGGGTGACCGATCACCATTTTGACAGAACTAAAACTTTACGAAGTTGAATGTCTTGAGTCTTAATGAAGAAATGGATTATGGCAACCCTCATTGTGTCCATGCTTACGGTGTGTGTACTACACATATACAACAGCAACCTCACTTCACATGGAATTCTTGGTTAGGCTGTAAATATTGCAATCAACTATGCCTCGCTAGAACTTCACTTAAAATTAATAACATTTTCCATGTCAGCATCCAATTGCCTAGAATAACAGAAAAGAGAATTAACTGGACCAGATTCAACTTCTCAATGATTTCAGCCATCTCAGAATCAGAGAAGCCAAATATAGCCCAGACCTCCCAATTGGTAGTGTATTGACTGTCTAATTAAGAAGCAAAACTGTCCAAGGCGATTTAAGATCTAGTCTCACTTTACAGTGAGATAGATGTCTTGTCAAAAATCTGATAAAATATTCACTACCACAACCTATTCAATCCTAGATGCTATTCAGTAAAATTGTGGAAAGGAGAGTAGAGAAAAGACTTTATATATATTTTTTCTTGTGAATATATTTTTTAAAAATTTGTAAGCGCTTCCCTGTTCTGTTGCATTCCCTAGGACTATACAAATGTCTTTACTAAATTTCTCAGAGCTAAGAAAAATAATTGAGTATCCGTGGGTGAATTTAAGTCATTTTGTCATATAACTATTTTGGAAAAAGGTGATTAAGATTTTCTGCTTGGAGAAATTCAAATCAAAACTAACTTGAGATCACCTAACCCCAGAGAGAATAGCCCACATCATAAAGTCCCCAAACTGCAGATGCTGGTATGGATATGGAGAAAATGGAACACTTTTACACTGTTGGTGGGTCTGCAAACTAATATAGCCTCTTTGGAAAGAAGTATGGAGAATCCTCAAATAAGTCATAATAGACCTTCTGTTCATTCCTGTAATCCATTATTAGGCATCTACCCAGAAGAAAAAAATAATCATTTTTATCAAAAGTACATTTGCACTAGGTTGTTTATCTCAGCTAAATATCCAATCACCAAGGTGTGGAAACAAACTAAAAGTCAATCAACCCAGGAATAGAATAAACCATGGCATATGTATACCATGGAATACTATTCGGCTGTAAAGAAGATGAAGACATTACATCTTTTGTATTAACCTGGATGAAGTTCAAACACATTCTTCTTAGTGAAGTATCACAAGAATGGAACATCAAGAATCCAATGTGCTCAATATTAATATGAAGTAATTAGACAGACTAAATAAACACTAACACAAAAGAAAAATGTAATTCAAGTTGGGAGAAGAGGGGAAAAAGGAGGGGGATTGGTGTGCTCCCACCTAATGGGCACAATGTAAGGGTACATGGCACAACTCCTGAGTGAGGCACTTTACCAAACAAATGAAAACATTGTAACCTAATTGTTTGAACCCTCATATTAATCTAAAATTTAAAAAAGAAAAGACTTTCTCTTTGTAGTATGACCTGCCCCACCCTGCCTCTCTTGAGGGATGTGAACACAAGTGGGAGTCCAGGACTGGATCTTTTTAGACCTGACCATGGGGGATGATAACTTTGAAGAGGTTTTTCAGCCCCTCCCAAAGTTACTGTCCTTAAAATCTAAGGCTGTGCTGCCTTTAACTTTTATGAGGCCAAAGCATCTCACTTTCATTTTTCCAAGAATGAAAAATTATCATAAACACTCTTGATTCAACAAAAACAACTTGGAAAAAATTAAGAATGGTGATTTCTCTTTATCTGACTCTTATAGGGTATGGGTTCTGTTGACAACATGAGACTTGATGTTTTGCTTAGTAGGGTGAATTTAGGATAATGCTGAAAGAACACCAAAATAACTGGGAATTCAAGTCCCCAGTTCAGTTCTTTAAACTTCTACCTGTGTGGCTCTGGCTAAATCCCTTAGATTCCTATAAATCTTGGTTAATCCCTTTTAAAATTGAGACTAAAAATATCTGCCCCCTTTTTTAAAGCTGGGAGTTTTTAGTTGTTTCACCTGTGTCAAGTTTTCTGTTGTACACTTACAAAAGAGATATTATTTTATTTTAGTCTCCACAACATACTAGTATTTAGATGTGACATTACTATATGCATATAATGCTCAGAAAAGTTAAGCTACTTGGAGAAGTTCACACAGTTTATAAGCAAGAGGGTTGAGATTTCAGAGATGTCAATGTTGACAGTCCTATATATAACCTTCTGGCCTCCTGCTGTGACTGTAGACAAACCATTTCATCTCTTTTTGATACCAGTTCCTAATTTGTGAAGTGAAGCAAATATCACTATTTAATGGGGTTGTGAAAAGTCTAAATAAGGTAATACATGTATAACAATCAGACCTGTGCACACATGAAATGAAATTTTTGTTATATTTATTATAATATTAAACATAATAATCATTATTCAATGTATTTGGCATCTTCTGTGATGATCACAGAGGGTGTGTTGCCACCCATGAGCTGGCTGGGGAGTTCCGCACTCAGGTGTATGCAGGACCCTGGGGTCTAGGACGATCATGAACCCCCCCGGGGACGGGAAGCCCACAGTGGGCTGCTTTTTCAGGGTTCGACCTGTCACTAGAGGCAGCCTGAGTGCTGTACACTTTCTCAGTTTGTATCAGCAATGATAAGCCTGCTCTCATAGCTAACACTCCCAAGCTAGTATCAGAAAGTGTTCACATCCTTGTTTTTCAACCTTTTTTTTATCTATATGGCACACTTAAATTATGTTGATTAAAAAAAAAAGAAAGAAAGAAAAAGAAGTAAAAAAAAATACTCATTACAGTTTGAACTTCTTTCAAAAATAATTTAATGAATGATCTCCAACAATGTTCTTGGCACACCTGAGATCTTCTCATGGCACAACAGTTGAAAATCACGGGTTAGGCCACAGTGGCCGGCTGTTCACTTCCCAGTTCCAGAAAATCTCTCAGGAACTGAACAAGCTATACTTAGGCTTTGAACGGAAGAATAAGATTTAAAATGGCCTGAACGCTGTGATCAATGTTAGTTGCTTTCCTCCTCTCTCATGTGAGCACAAGTTTTTCCCTCTCAGATCTCCAGAGTGATGATACAGTGCACGACTTCTGGACAATCACACACTGGAAAACCACTTCAGGTGCAGTGGTACTCGGGTAACCAGAATCCATTCTCACTTTCTGCAAATATGTTGGCTAATTCTTGTGAGTGTTGATGTGGTGCTGGGAACCGAGTGGGTGACTTTGGATTGAGATGGGCGCATTTTCTCAGGTTGGGACTTGCAGAGCATCAACAAGTCACTTCCCTTCCTAGGCTATCCCTCCTCCCTCGCCATCCACCCATCATGACGTGAAACTCCAATGTCATCTCCGTTAAACAGCCACCCAGGCCCCTGCAAAGCCAGCAGACATAATGAAGTTGGTTTCACAGCACAGCCCTCAGGGTACCTGTGCAACTGTCAGCACTGATGCACTTTAATGGTTGCTTACAAGAAGCCACCTTGTGGGAAACAGTTGCCTCTTGAATTGGTCAAATACTTGTTACTGGTTACCCCTGCTGTGTGAGGTGCGATGATCCCTGACAAAAAATAAAAGCCCAAGTTTAAAGGGAGCCTCTTAGAATAAAAACAATTCATTTCAACTTTCTGTTTTGAAGTGCTGTTTTGCAAGGGGTCCTGGACAGTGTTTTCCTTATGAAAACACCCCCCATAATGAGGTCCCCACAAGAAGAAGAATGTGTATGTTAGGAGCAGGAAGGCCTGTCCTGCTCTAGCAGAGCAGAGTGACAAGTGCTCCTTGTTTACCTCTTAACCACTGAAAGGCATAAAAGTTGCTGCTGCAATGCAGCAGGCCTGGGGGAATTACTGGGGAGAAGGTTAAAGGCTCCAGAATGAATCCATCTTTGTGGAAAGATGAAGATGTCTCATCAGATGTTCCTTAGAAGGAAAGATGATAATCAGAGTATGCTGGGACCCATTCTAACCACAAATATATATGTTCCTTATGAGAGTCATGTTTTTGCAGATTAGTTTTCTGAGAGACTCCATAAATAGCACAGCTGCAAGCCCCAAAAAGGAAAGATCAGAGGTAAAGGTTGTAGAGGGGAGGACGGGGCAAGAGATGACCTAATAGCTTTAAAAATGGCTTTAAAGGAAGAATGGGCTTGAAGAAGGCAAGGAATTAAACGATGGCTGGATTCTGCAGGCACAGTTCTGTTTATCATGTCTCTATGGCCCAGCAGGAGTCTTGCTTTAAATATTTTTGCCTGAGTAGTGACCCAGGCAACGATGCAGTTATTTTCGTCTGACTCATTTTGAGAAAAGGAGTCACTGGTACATTTATTCTGGAGAACAAGCAAGAGAATACAAGTGAATAGGAACATAGTTAGGCAAGCTGGGAGCAGGGAGGGGGAGAAGGAAGAGGAATGGGGGGTCGTGGTGTATGGCACCCCTCTCGCCCGCAGGACACAAGCATAGAGGGACTTTATCTAACAAATAAAATAATGCAACCTAATTCTTTGTACCCTTAATGAATCCCAAACAATAAAAAAGAAAAAATATTAAACCAACCTTAGAATATTTGTCTGGCTTTGAATCATAAATGTCTCCAACAATAACACCTGTTGCAGGCAAGGACAGGACTGACTGTCCTCAATAGCGATAATAAAGGAGAATATTTGAGGTCATTTGACCTTTAATTAGCAAAATATTTTGCACCTCTTTTAAATTCTAAGGTGGAATTTTGTTAGCATCTGGAAATGTTAAGGCAAATTTTTTTTTTATGATTTATTTATTTTTTAGAGACAGAGTCTCTCTTTGTCTCCCTCTGTAGAGTGCTGTATGGCATCACAAGAACCTCCAGCTCTTGGGCTTAGGCAAGTCTCCTGCCTCAGCCTCACAAAGTAGCTGGGACTACAGGCGCCCATCACAACACCCGGTTATTTTTTTGTTGCAGTTTGGCCGGAGCCAGTTCAAACCCGCCACCCTCGTATATGGGGCTGGCGCTCTACCCACTGAGCCATAGGCACCGCCCAAAGCAAATGGTTTTATTTGGAGTACTTGGAGTTCATCTGTGCAACAGTGAACAGCTCTGAAGACTTTAAGATGCATTTCAATTTAATATAAACGTGGAAAATAACTTTCTTCCACTCCCTTCTCTTCAGCAGGTCTGTATATGCTGGAAACCAATTTTAAATATTTTAGATGTGAATCAGGTAAGCTTTTACATGTGAGAATTTTCAATTATATGGAGATTATTTTGGATAAGGAAAAGTTAACTGCAGGTAACAGCACTTGATGTCAGTGGAATTTACAAACTAAAATAAATTGGATTTATTTTATCAAATAGCTATTTATTTCTTATTAACTGTTTTTATTTATTTGGAAATGATCACATCTACTAATATGTAACAGATAAGGACTCTTGATAATCAAAACAGAAAAACACTTTAAAAATATTATCCGCTAGAAAATGATGTTTTAAATGAGTTTAAGATTCAGTAGCTCAGTTTCATTTCCTGTTGTTTAATTTAGTCCTGATCTAGGGGCCTTGACTTAGCAATCCCTGTTTTGCGGACCATGTCTAAGAGTTTATGTCACGAGATTTCAACAATAAAAGGTCCAGGATTAAGAATTCAATTTTCCCATCTACTGTCACAGGTCTAATGCAGTTTAAGTTACATTGCCTCAAAACTAAGGTTAAAGGCTTCTGAATGGGATCGGATGTAGGTTGGTGAATTTGGGATTATGGATGATTTCCTGCTGCAGCTGGAACAATTGTTCTTAATTAATCTGAATAAATAGTGGGACTTTGACAAACAAATAATAACCATCAAGTTAAACAGCTTTCCAGGAGGAAAACCTTCCAAAGTGGCAGTATTGCCTTTGGGCTATTGAGGGATTATATTTAATAAGCTGCTCATTGCATTTTTGAAGGAAGAAAGGGAAATAGAATTTATACATTGAGATATAGAGAGACATAGGTGATTTACCCAGAATTATAGCAGCGTGAGAATCATAGAATTTAGGAGCTGAGTGGGACTTTGGTAATCATGTACACCACCCATTCCTCATTAGGCCCAAGAAAGAAAAAAAACTAAAAAAAAATAAACGAACTGCAAAGATAGCGTAAGACTTGCTCAAAGTCTTATATTTCATATTTATAAATATGATTGTGGGTTATAGCAGTAGGGGGGCAAATCTATTTAAGAATTCAGCTTATCTATTTACTAAAATGGGGTTGTAGGGGAAAAGGAGAAACATCCCTTTTGCCTTCTGAAGGTTCGGTTGAAAAATCAACCAAAAAAAGGGCAGATTAATAAGAGAAAAGACATACAATTTTATATTACCAAAGTTTCACATGACATAGGAATCAAAACCAAAGGAGACAGAGGAAACCGTCCATTTTTATGTTTGGGTTCAACAAAGTGTGCATAGCCGTGTAGAAACATGTTTTTGCCAGAAAGCGTCTGAGTTAACCCTAACAGACCAAGGGGAAACCCAGCAAGACGTCTGTTGAGATTCCTCTTGGCCTCTTCCCTTCTGGATGTGAGGCGTTCTCTAGAAGGGGGTCTCAGGACCCACAATGAAACAATGTAGGTTGCATGACTTCCTTATTGCTAGGTTTCAGGCAAATAGGTGAAGGGGCGGCAAGGAATTCGAGTAATATTTTTAGGTTTTGTGGCTGGCTTGGGGGAAATGGAGTTCTGGTGTCTATGAGCTGTGTCAGCTTTGGGGAGAAGGAGGGGTGAGAGACACTGGAGGCAGAAGAAGGTCAGAGAGAAACTTATGCTTTTCTTGCTGCTTCCAAAGCCTTCATGTTGGAGTATCTCTTTTTGGAACCTCATCACGATACAGATACTAACTTTAAAAATCTTAATGACAAGGTTTTGAAGCTTCAAATGGCTGGAAATTTATGATATCCACACTGCCCCCTGAGGTTTGCAAAACACTGAGCTGCCATACATTGAGCAGAATCATTACCAGATATATTATTCCAAGAGATCTGTGGCATCAGGATTTCACCCAGATCACCATATTGCACAACTTCCTGCTCTGAACAGGAGCATTTCACACTTGCATTTAATCACCATTCCCCACCTGTCTGTGGAACCCAGGCAGTTTGACTAGAACGGAGTTTTTAGTCACAGCTATGTCGCTAGCCTGGCCTGTAATGACCCTGCCCATCAGGGTGGCTATTTTCTGGCCTCCCGTATAAAAGGCAAAGCGGAAGGCCAGCCTGCTACATCTCCCCAAAAAGGAAGTTCTTCCAACCCCATGACAAGAGTGATGAACCAACACCTGAAAGTTCTAGTAAGTCATTTTCCACCTTCAGTCACCTCCTCAAGCTCTGGGCTTACATTTCCATTTGAGGTAAGATTCCTTAGCACCTTTTCCTAAGCTATGGGCAAGTGGAAGAAGGACCATGACCAAAACCTAATTGTTTTTCTTAATGACAACAGAGGCTTGGTAAGCCCCCAGGCATTTAAGTTGGGCTTATTGGAAGGTTTATTTTACAGACAAATCACAGATTCGTGTTTTGGGTGACAAATCTATTAGTGTAGATTGAAAAGCAAACAGGCTTGATAACCTGTTTTTTAATACTTTGTTGAATAATAGTGAAGTCATTCTATGTGAAAAGTCATATTTTTTGCCCTTAAGAGGAATAACTTCCTCTTAACTCCAACTTGTCAATATGTTGTTTAGGATATTGCATCCGCATCTATAAGTGAAACATGTTTATAATTTCTCTTTACAACAATATATTTTCTCTAACTTCAATATCAGGTGTATCCTGATCATGTAGAATGATATTGAAATATTTCTTTTATTGTTTATAAGATTTCTGGAATTGCTTGTTTTGTAAAATCATTGTGGTCTACGAGTTTAAAAACAAACAAACAAACAAACATCATGTTGTATACCAAAAAAAAAGAGGAATATAAAACACAGGTGCTGCCCTTACAAGTTGTTTTTCTGTTCCTCCTTCAATCACAGGAAAATGGATACAGAGTATTCTGTAAGGAGAAGGTATAGGGTGGTGAATTGTAGTAATGAGATCACAAGGCTAGTGTCCTAGATGAAGGAGGACGTTCATAAAGCATCTTTGGTTGTTTTTTTTTTGTTTGTTTTTTGTTTTCTTTCAGCCAAAAAAAGAGCTGAAAGGATGAGCCCACTCATCCCACCTTTCTTCCTACATCAAGATATGTTCACTGGCAATCAATGCCATCCTACATGCATGGTGTGCTCAGACACACATGTACCACACACATACAGAAATACACACATGCACCCACATCATTCACCTGCTAATAGAGTCACACATCTCCCATAGCAACATCCTAGATTTCTCACAGTCTACAAAGCCAGTACTTAGTTACTCCCATCTTCATAGAATTATCCTATTGTTTCCTGGGTGATATAATGAGTAGCTAATAAAATAGAGTTCTTTCACCTGTGCTGATGAGTGTTATTAACTATTACCAGGCCTGTATCAGAATATGCACTAGCATGCATTCTGTGACTTCACCCCTAGAATTTTTGGGTTCACTAAGAAAAGGAGGCATTTAGAGAAGAAATGTTTGGTTAACATCAAGACCCAGATGGCCAATCTTACACTTAATTTTTATTATTTTTTCTTTTTTTTAAATTTTATATTAATGTGAGGGTACAATCAACCAGGTCACAAAATTTGAATCTGTTTCGTAGAGTCCCTCTTGTAGTTATGTCCCACACCTAAGAGGTGTGCCATAAACCCATACATTGTACCCATTAGGTGGGAGTGCCCCAACCCCCCCCTTTCCCTTTCCTTTTCCTCTTTCTATTCCCCCTTTCCCCCAACTTAAATTGAAATGAGTTTTTCTCCTATGTGGGCATGAGTTAGATCATCTGCTGGCTTCATGATAAAATTAAATATATTGCATACTTGCTTTTTCATTCTTGTGATACTTTACTAAGAATAATGTGTTTCAACTCCATCCAGACTAGTTGAAAAATGTTTACTGCAGCTCAATTTATAGTGACCCAGATGTGGAAACAACCTAAATGCCCATCCACAAGCTGTGGTGTATGCGTACCCTGGAACACATCTGGCCAACCTTATACTTTAGTGCCCTGGCTGATGTTTGCTTCACTGGCAGAGGAAGACAGAAAGTGGGGTTGTCATTTTTCATCCATCCTACTTTGCCCAGACAAGAGCATTTTGGAGAAGGACTTAAACTGTTTGCTGACAGCAGGCAAAACCTTCTATCGAACTGTCATTTTAAACCCTGGAGATGGTGTGTGTGGCCATGTACATATTATTGTGTGATGGATTTGTGTATGTGGCAGACTTCCTCCACTGCAGAAAACCTGAGAGAACTTTCCACTGGGAAAGTTCCCACCAAGGATTAAGCATGAAAAGATGAATAGTATTTTTTTCCCTTTTTTCAAAAACAGCTGGATGATCATTCTCCGGAGAGACATCTCAATTGATTTGCAAAATGAGGTGAGAAAATGCATGCTATGTTTTTTTCTTCTCCACAAAATATAAAATGAAGGACTTGGACTCAGTAATTTGATTCCAAAAGTGGAATGTGGGAAAGTAAATTAAAAATAACTCTTCTTTGCATTTCTTTAATATCTACTACATATGAGATGCTATGCTGAGTATTTTATACACCTTGTATTTACTTTTCATGTGAACCATGTAAAATGAGCCAAGGATAGACAAATCTGGGTCAGCTAGTTCTCTTGCCCATGAAAGCTTCTACAAAATGTCACTCAAAGTCATGTCAGAAAAACAGTTTTTTTAAATAAATGGCCTCCCAAATAGTAATGCCTCTTGAATAGAAAAGAATTTTATTTTCTTTTACAGCAAAAGTTGATTTAGGATGAATCTGAGGATTTATGTGAAAAATAGGTGAAAGCTCAAAAATGAACTTTCTAACCTTTGAGCTGCCCACTCATGGAAGAGGGGCAGCCATGGAAACAAGATGATCATCTGTCCAGGATCCTACAGAAAGGTTCTGTGATTGTATCTGAGAACTTGAGTGTCAGAGAATTCTCAAGTGGTAAAGTTCTATGTTTCTGCTAAATGGAAGTAACATTTCCCAAACTCTCTAGATTTTATTTACCTGTGTTACAACGTCCCAGCTAATGTTAGATTTACTTCAACTGTATCAAGTAACTTTTGTGATGCAGATTGCATACTTGTTATCTTAAACAGTTATGAATCTATAATTTTATTTTTGAGTACTTTTGTAAGCAGCATTAGAGAAACCTTTAGGGATAGTTTAGAATATGCCCTTGTAGTCACAGTGATTATATTATAGTTATTTCTTTGATATTATAATGTTAGTCAATAAAATAAATACTGTGGAAAGAGATGTATAAAACACCAGAGTTTCAAGTGGCTAAGCATGCAGTATTCCACATGACCTCCGACAAACTGTTAGAATTGGTAAAAATGAGGTCTAGCTTGTTATAAGAGAAATCGTGGATTTAGCGTACCTTGAGTCGCATATCACAAAACAATGTGTTTTATCTGGGAATCATAAGGTAACCAGAAGTTCATTTAGAACAGAAACTAATGATCTTTAATACCATTTGTACACATATTCATAAAGGCATGTTACCATTTTGTGTAACACATTATTAATCTCTATTCTGCCCAATACATTATTATATTCCCATAAGATTATAATATTTGAAATATTATGCTATTTATCAATATTAGGCATGACTGAGCATATTTCAGTTGTTAGTAACAGAAAATCAGCTGAGCAAAAAAGGAGAATACCATTTAGGACGTATGAGTGGCACAGTGAACCCAAGGGTAGGACCTCAGGTGTGAGCTTGAAGCAGGACATTCAGTGTTGTCAGGAGGATCTCTCTCTTTCTCTTTTTAAAAAATCTTATGTCTCTTTCACTCATCTTACACTTTTTTCAGATCAGTTTCACATATCTCCAATCCACTTGGAAACTAACAAAAAACTGATGACCAGGGCGGCACCTGTGGCTCAAAGGAGTAGGGTGCCAGCCCCTATATACCAGAGGTGGTGGGTTCAAACCAGGCCCCGGCCAAAAAAAAGACAACCTCATGACTGGCAGACCACATACCTACCCAAACAAATCAGAGAGCACCTTCCTACTCTCAGTGTCAACTGCAAAGTCTCAGGGAAGAAAATCAGATTGGCTAGATTGGGTAAGGTGCCCTCCAGAGGCTCAGGCATTCCTGGTCAGAATGATTCATATTTTATAATGATGCCTCTGAGGAGCTGCCCAGTTAAGTATAAGTGGATTAAAAAAGACGGCACAATTCCCGAAGATCTGAAGAGGTTTGTAGATGAACCAATAAGTTTCAATCAAGAATGACAGGGAGTGTAGTGCAGTTATTGCAAATAAAAGTTGTGGAGACTTACTGCATGAGTTTAAATCTCAGATCTGGTACTTAATAGCTGTGTTGTCTTGGGCAAGTTACACAACCCCTTTTGTCCTAGCTTCTACCACCCTTCAAATGCAAGTTATATAACAACACCCTCAAAAGTTGTTGTAAAGATTAAATAAATAAATAAATTTAAAATGCTTAGAAGGGTGCCTTGCATAGAGTGCACATAATGAACACTAGGGGAATGTTAGCTAGTATTCATCCTAACTTCTGAGGGGCGGAACATGCCATAGACCCTCTGTCTTCCCTATGTTTGAGTCTCATGGCAAGTAGTACACTACAAAAGAATTGATTCTAATGTGAAAACTCTATTCAAATGTCAATATTCCAGTCATCCTTGTCTCCACCCACCACTTTTTTTTGTAAATTAGGTTTAAGGAAAATAAGAGCAAATCCAAGGAAGAAATTCACAATAAACCTAGCACCCAAACATTCCCCACATGCTCATTTTCAATGTTCCCTGCTAGAATTTGACTAGAACTAGATATAATTTATGTGGTTTTCATTAACACATAGATATAATTGTTTATTTATACTCTCTCTCACATCAAATGGTAATGCTTAGTTCTGAGGGTTCATGGTAATCTTTAGTTCTGGGGGTTATTTTAATGGTTAAATATTTTACAAGGTTAATTTATCATAATTTTATTTCATTCACCATTCCCCTATTGAAATATTGCTGGGTATTTTGTATTCCTTTTGTTACAATAAATAAAGATGTAATGGTCATATTGTTTTCTGAGAGTAGGAACTCTGTTTATAAATAACCGTTAACTCAAAATCAATCAAATTTTGCTACTTAAAATGTGGATTTCACAAGCAGATTAAAGAATCAGCTATGAACAGAAAATTTGAGGACTAATATAGATAAAAATGTAAATGAAAAGGTTGTTTTTAGAAAATTCATACATTTTTTGATTCAAATGTGAGGAGTCATCCAATGTTCCATGTTATACATGGTTGCTGAAATTGATTATTGCATAAAAAGTGTGAGCTTAAACATCAGCTTCACTGATGTGGGTTTGTGTGAATGAGCCTAAAAAATAATTGTAAAATAAATTTTAACTAAATTTATTACTTTCAAAACCTATGGTAACTTTAAATAAGTTCTTCCAAGTAAAACCATGGTGGACCCTAATTACTTGATAACTAGTTATAAGTAACAATCCTTTTCATACACCCAGTTAATGAATATGAATCCTTAAAGCAGCCAGTTTTCTTCTAGTAGGTTACAGGTGTCTCTATGCAATGTCATTTAGACTAATGTGCTTAGCAAAACTTTTCTTTCACTTGAGAGTAAAGGGTAAGTTTGAGCCTACCCTAAAAAAATAATATTAACTTCCCAGTTATTGGAATGTAATTTTTCTATACAGTATTGTGGGGAAAAGGAGATATCTAATTACATGCTTCCTAAGGGACTTTTCCTAAGGGACTTTTTTTTTTTTTTTGCAGTTTTTGGTTGGAGCTGGGTTTGAACCCACCACCTCTGGCATATGGGCCCGGCATCCCACTCCTTTGAGCCACAGGCATTGCCTGACTTTTACTTTTTTTATTTTTTTTTTTTTGTAGAGACAGAGTCTCACTTTATTGCCCTCGGTAGATTTAGAGTGCTGTGGCATCACACAGCTCACAGCAACCTCCAACTCCTGGGCTTAGGTGATTCTCTTGCCTCAGCCTCCAGAGTAGCTGGGACTACAGGCGCCCACCACAACGCCCGGCTATTTTTTTGTTTTGCAGTTCGGCCGAGGCCGAGTTTGAACCCACCTCCTTTGGTATATGGGACTGGCACCCTACTCACTGAGCCACAGGTGCCACCCAGACTTTTACTTTTTTTAAACAAGTATTTAGTTAAGACAAAGTCTAAAGCTTCCCTGCTGCTTTCCCTACTCTGAGGCTGACCTGAACACAACTGGGGCTGGTCTTCACTTAGATAGCCTCTGCTTCTAAAATGTAGACCCATTATGTCGTCTTTATGAAATTATCATCCTATAAATGAGCTTAAGTATTTCCTTTTAGAGAGTCCATAATGTTCCAAATAGATAATGGGAAAGACACTGAAACTAAAACTCATAGGATATGAATAAATCTAGAGTTAATGTTGATTCTCTTGTTAAACCAACACAACACAACATTATCACCCAAACAAGTGATAATGATTTTCTTATGTGAGTCTATTTAAAATTTTTAGCCCAAACTTCTTGGATAGTAATGCTAATATGTTGTGAAATAATTGCCTATGTTTTTCAAATAGCTATGTAATATTATTATAGTAAGTAGAGCTATGAGAAAAATAAGTTTTCAATATATGTGGCACCTATTTCTCTTGGATGACAATGATGATGGTGATAATGACAGCACCATTTTTATGTACTTACTGTCTTCACGACATTCATTGAAGTGACATGTATGGTTTTTATTCTTTAGTCCTAACAATTCTGTGAGTTCATGCTATTTTTATGAGCACAAAATGAAGGAAACAAGCTGAAGTTTCTGAGAATCTGGATACTATGTGATGAAGCCTGGGTTGGTTCCCAGGCAGTTTGGTTCCAGAATCCACTCTGCTCTTCTGCCTTTGGTAGAAATTAACCATGAAATTATCAAACTATCTGAGAATGCTGTTAAAAGAAAAAAGTCATTTCCCTTAGCACTTACCGAGTACCTGCACGCTCAGCATCCAGTACGTGTTTTACAGAGACAAATTCAGCCACATCTCCTGGCTTTGTTTAGGCAGCTGTCTCATTCTGTTCTAGACATCGTAACAGAACACCACAGACCAGTGACTTAAACAATAGAATTTTATTTCTCAGTCCTGGAGATTTGGAAGTCCAAGATCTGAATGCCCATTTGGTTGTTGGTGAGGACACTTTCTCCCTGTGTGCCCACATGGCTTTTCTTAGTTCCACGTATGTGTTTTATATCTTCTTGCAAGGCCACTAATCCCACCATGAAGGTCCTATCCTTATGACTTTATTGAAATTGAATTACTTTCCCCAGGCGCCATCTGGAAATACCATCACATTGGACGTTAGTGTTTCTACATATGTATTGGGGAGGGACAATAATTCAGTCCACGGTAGCAATATTTTGAAATGTAAAGTTCTACTCTCTTCTTATCACTGTCCTCCAGTAAATTATTCCTCTTGTCAAGGATGAGATGGAAAACAGTCCTGATTAGAAAGGAGTTAGACTATTGTTTCGTAAGCTCTCTTTTTATTCCAGAATGTGATAATTTCATTAAGTTACTTCTTTATATTTAGAATTTGCAGATGTTTCCCTTTTTGGAGTTGCAGATGGTTGTAAATATAGAGACTTTTGTCTTACTATGAACCTGACAGAGTAACCTGGATCTCTGAAGCCTTTTTGTCGTATCTTAGACATGAGTGATGTGCAAGCACATGCCCTCTCATTGGCATTTGACGGAGCTCAGGGAATTCCACTCCAAAATATTACTTCTTGGTATAAAGACTATTTTAAATTAAAGGCCCTTAGAGATCAACAGCTGTTAGAAGGGGCTTTCTCTCTATCTTAACAAAACCCAGACAGAACCTGCAACAATTGTCTTTCCTTCCCCTCCCTTTTATCTCTATATCTCTTGCAGGAAAGAAGATCAAGAATGGAACCGGACCTGACCCAACCCATTTTAAAAGTAATATCTGTCTCTCCAGATAGATTTCCAAAGAGAATCACTTACAAGTCAATCTGTTTCTCCATCCTCCCTAGTAATCATTTATTGATTCTCAACAGAATTACCTATGTCCCTCATCTCCCCATCTCCTTTAAAACAAAGGGATATCAACTTCTAGGCCCCATTGGGATACTGAGTAATCATTCTGCAGTTCTCCCCATGTGCATGTAAATAATTTTTATTTTCTTTCTTTTATTAATCTACCTCATTGTGCATTGATCTTTTAGCAAACCTTCTGGAAGAGAAGGATAAATTTTCTCTTTTCCTTCATCACTGTCACTGGTTGATCCACCAATAATATCTAATCGTGGGTGGATCAAAATTTTGTCCTGATCTGTGTATTTGTATTTTATTAATTTATTGTGCAAGGCTACTTTAGAGGCTCCCGTGGCTCACTTGAATTAGGGTTAAAGACTTTAGCTTTATAATGAAAAGGTTGTGCTGTGGAACCCAGAAACAGCATAGGTTAAAATATCTTTGAGTGCATATGAGATAAAGATGTCATTCTTAAACTTCTATTGCAAGTTGGTGAACAAAATCAGGTTCAATTTACAGAAATTAGATTTATCTATATCCCTTCAGGAACACAGCTATTATAAAAAGTGAAATATGCCGCTATCAATATGGCAATGATTACAGAAGAATTTAGCAATGTCAAAACCATGTTGTACTTTGAAAGTCTTCATGATACTATGACATCGGTTTCTCAATAGAAGCCTGTCCAGAGTCTCAAATTCCATAGGTAAACAGTCATGATTTGAAGTCCAAGGGCACATGACTTTAGGTTTGTCTTTCGCTTTCTCTCAGTATCATTTTATTTCCAGTAAAGTGAGCGAATATTGTAACTTCCTGTTGCATCATCCACAAACATTAGGTTTTTTGGTTAGATAAAAGTAATTGTTCAAGAAATATGAGAAAGCTCAGAGTCAAGAATCAGCCAGCCTAAACTAACTCCTAAGTGTAAACTGGGATGTTGAATCCTTTAAGGAGTAAAGGGTACTTTCCTAAAGGCTCTGCAGCCCTGACTAGAAAAGGCTCTTATACGGGAAGGCTGGAATCAGCTTCCACACGTTCTCTTCTCTCTAAACCTGAAACCCATAAGCAAGACACAAACTGTACATGCAAATGTGGTACCTTACACAGAGTTGCAATCTCACTACTGGTTTAAAATGAAGGAAGTTCAGAAAAAATTCTGCCACACATAGTGACATGTACTAAGTAATCCATAGCAACCAGGAAAAACAACTATTCTGTATACTCAAAGTCCACCTCTTTTTCCTTTCAGAAGTTCCGACTATACCTTGTATGAAGTGTTCATCAGAAGCATGTAAAACAGGATTCCAGAGGCAGGTTACTGTTTTCCTAATAATTGGCATCAGGCAGTTAGAAATTCCCCAAACCATTAGTAGAGGTCTGTATAAAGATAACCCCAGGTGCCAACCCTGGGAATAGAGCAGGCTCCCCCAGGTTCCTAGATCCTATTTTGTAAGGTAGGGGAGAATCTCTGTAATTTAGCTATTGCATATATTGAAAATTTTAATGGGAATGAGGAAAGCCCACTTCTAACATTTATGAGGCCATTTAACAAGCTTATAATTTTATCAATATAGTCCACTTCTGAAATTGCCAATTAGTGTAACATTTGCTTTTTTTATCGTAACAGGAATAACAAAAATGCTTAGAATAGCTACCTGTGAAGTACAAATTTCCTAATTGGAGGTTAGATCACTACTTCCAGAATCTGTACTCCTGTTGAAACCAACTGAACCTAAGTTGCTGCTTAAGGGACAATGATGCACGCTTAGTACCAAAAACATCCATATACACAGTGCACTGCCACACTCAAGGACAAACTACAGACCAAGCAAACAGTACTACTCATAGAGGGGAAATTTGATGATATAATATGTGCACATGTTTACCAAAGTAGCTGGTAAAAATGCACTCAAACTAGGCAGGTTTTCATATTTCCCTGAATAAAAAGCACGTATTGTAATGTGCACCATTGTTTAGAGGTTAGTGGGAAAGTGATACTCAAAGCCAAGACACCAAAGGGTGCTTTGCTTTCTCACCGGGTAACCTAGAAATAAACCTACCATGAAGGAATGGCAAAGAAGCATGCATGTTTCAAACATGACCCAATGGAAGGAGGAAAAAGAAAAAATCTCTCCTGAGTGTTTTTTTTTTTTAATTAAGCACAAACACATGCAGTTTTCAAATCTGAATGCAAACGACCAGATCAGTCCTAAAACTTTAATTTAATTTAAAGTGATCTCAAGTACATAGTGCGCCCAGCTAACTGACCACAACCAATATAAATACTCTCTGGAAAAAAATATATTCAGTCAAGTCAGGTAGCAATTTTAAGACATGGTTGATTTTAAGACACATCCTAATTTCAAAGAAAGTAATATGAAAAATGTGTGCATATTATAGCCCTTGGAAATGTTTATTTATTACTTTGTTTGCTTATTGCATTGTCTGTAGACAATGGATTTCCTTTACAATGGTCATCGAGTTGCTTTAGAGCAGTTAAGTGTATTCTGGGTATGTTTGAGTAATAATTATTGACTATATCTATAGTGCCAAATGAATTGAGATGGATGTGGTGGAAGGAGATCATTTCAAAGTTGTATTCTCATACTTCACTGTCCTTAAACTCAAAGAAAAAGCCTGTGTTTTTTCTGACTTCTCATCAGTCTGTGCTAATCAAAAAGAAACCCTTTGGAGAGAAGACCTGTAGGAAGTCTCTTTTATGATATTAAGTTATTTCAGGTTCATCTTTTGACTTAGTAGATCTCCAGCAGATATTTCTGTGCTCCGAAGTACATTTGTTGGCATTTTTACTTGATTAAAACTGTCACTCAAAATTGTTGTTTGCAACATCGATCCAACATCAAAAGCCACCATGCCATGGATCTGATGTCAAAAAGTTCCAGAATGACAGCAGGAGCAGATGCAGTGTTACATCTTGGATGTTCATTTCTAAGCCACTTGGAGGCTGAGAAACTCAGATCTTCAGATTAACCCCAGGATGTACTCAGAGAAAACTGAATGCAGCGTTTGAATTGGGAGATAGTTTGAATTGGTAGGCTTCTCAACCTTGCATTTGAAAAATAACTGAATATCAAAACTTTTTTTGTAATAAAAAATTTTACTTTGTAATAACTTTAAGAGAAAAGTTTAAAGATAATGGAGTTCTCGTTCACTTCTCATCCCTTCGCTCCATTTTCCCTACTGTTAATGTCTTACATTACCAGAGCACATTTGTCAAAGCTAAGAAAACAACTTTGACACTTTCCCAGGCTTTTAAAATCATAACTATACACTGTGAAGCTACAGATACCATATGAGTACCAAGCAAGAAAGACCAAATTTGTATAAAAGCTAAACTCTATTTATTTCTCAGTATGTGTATGCCATTCTCCAACCCACCCACTACTTTGTATGTGACACGTAGATAAAGAACTTTCAAAAGTCCCAATGTCAGACTCAGCCCTTCTATGCTCTGCTCTCACTACCATGGACTTCCCTCCGAATTCTTATTGCACAGAGTGGGTACCACACAAATTCACACTCATTCATATTTCTGACTCATATATTTCATTCATAAATATAAGCTTAGGGTTTGAAATATAAAAGATCTGAGTTTGTATCCTGATTCTTCCATCTTCCATAGCTATGCAATCTTGACCAAGCACAGCTAATCTTATCAGGTACTACTATCCACCTGATAAGAACTGTAAATATTTAACTCTTTCTCCTGTAGTATTTAGTACCTGAGGTATAGTACAGGGATGATTCATGTTGGCTATAATTACTAATAATGCTATTACTATGGGAACAAGAGTTGGCAAACTATGCTTCTTGGGCCCAAACTGTCCCACTACTTCCTCTGATTTAGTCTATGAGCCAAAAATGTTTTTTGAAAGTAATTTAAAAAATTGAAGGAACATTTTGTGTGATGTAGAAATTCAAATTCAGTGTCCACAACTAATTTTATTTCAACAGAGCTTCATTCATTGGGTTAGGATTTATTTATGGTTGCCTTTGAGCTGTCAGTACAGAGCTAAGTACGTGTAAAAGAATCACATGACTGCACAGCGTAAAGTATTTACTATCCAGACGTTTTCAGAAAGTTTGCTCATGCCTGCCCTAGAAGCTTTGTTTCCTATGTCTCTCATATTGATCTCGGAAGAAGAGTAATAATAGTGTCACACTGGTTTATTTATTTACTTTTTTATCTACAGATGCTACCTGTCTGTCTACTGGTGCTTCTATAATAAAATATCATGAACTAGGTAGCTCATAGAGAAAAAACATTTATTTCTCACAAATGGAGTCTAGGAAATCCAAGATCTTGGTGTCTTCAGATTTGGTATCTGGTGAGGGCCCCTTTCTGTTTATATGAATAGGTAGCACCTTGTAACTGTATCCTCACACAGTAAAAGTAACAGGGAGGCTCTCTGAGGCATCTCTAATAAGACTCTATTCCCATAATTCTGTTCCTGAGGGCCCTGTCTGTGACTTACTCACTTCCTAATGCCCATCTCCTAAGGACATCACCATGGCGAGTAGGCTTCACTTTATGCCTATGGGAGTACACAAATATTCAGACCATAACACTAATAGGACTAACTCTTGCTCCACGGGAGTATAACTAGTCACTGTACCACTCTGAACCAAAAGTTCTTCATCTTTAAAATGAGAATAATAAATAATAGATAACTATCTCATAAAACTGATGAGGATTAACAAAGATTGAGTGGAAAGTACTCGTCAGTGTTTGAATCACAAAGTACTCATTAAAGAGTGTGTTTTGCTTTAGGTACCCCCATCTGACTCTCCTAAATAATGGAAATTATTTATTAGAAAGTTCAAATCTCACACAATCCTCTCTTAAGCTAAACTCCCCACTGTAGCAAATGCCAGAAGGTCAGGTCCCAGTTTGTATGTCTGATGTCCACAGACACTGAAACATTCACTAATCCAGTACAGTACTCAGCACTGGATACTTTTTCAATTACTGCCCATTGATTACTTTATTCTCACTTCCAAGTGCTTCATCAGGGACTGACTGGTAGGAGGCAACTGCCTTTTATGCTAATTGAAGTTAGTACAGCTCCAATTTAATCTTGATCACACACCTGAGACATTTGCATCCATCGAATCCTAGGAATTTTAGAATTAATCCACTAAACACAACACTAAACAGAGTGGTAACTGCAGAAGATGAAATAATGAACTCAAACAGATATGATGGAATTTATAATCTAATGGGAAAGCAGTCATTATTGCTGTGTCCTACGTGGGTATGCTATATCGCTCCTGTGTTACATGCTATGATACAGAAATATAGGGAGTTATGAAAAACTTTGAGTTGGTCAGGATGGGAAAGAAGAGTGAGTAGAGTTGACCAGGCTGCAGGAAAGGAAATTTACAGTAGAAAGAGCATTCGATGAAGGCCCCGCATTGAAAAGGAGAACAGAGAACGTGAAAGGTGCCACACAGAGAAGATGAAGCCACTTAAGGAAGTGTTAATATATCATGGGATTGAAGATGCTGCCAACAACTGGACAAAGAGGGAGTTGACCATGGCCTAGATTATTCCCCTTTCCCCTTTGAGGGATGTCAGGGCACTGTTACCATCACCCTGGTTATCTCTGCTGCAAAATGAAAAATCTATTTGTTTAATAAATATCTGATAGGTATCTACTACAGATCAAGCAGGTTCTAGGCACTTGAGCATATAATAATGAAAAAAACAAAAAGAAGAACTGAAAGTGGACCTACCTACCATTTGATCCAGCAATCCTACTACTGGGTATTTACCCAAATGAAAAAAAAAAGTCATTTAATCCAAAAGACACTTGCACTACGACATTTATTACAGCACAATTCATAATCACAAAGATGTGGAATCAATAAGTATCCATCAATTCATGAGTGGATTAATAAAATGTGGTGTGTATATATATATATATATATATATATATGTATATATAAATGAATTAATACCTTTTGCAACAATCTGGATGGAAATGGAGACGATCCTCCTCAGTGAAGTATCACAAGTGTTGGAAAACAAATACCACATGTTCTCACTATTAAACTGGAGCTAACTGGGTCAGCACTTGTGTCAGATGGAAGTAAAACTCAATGGAAATCAAGTAAGTGAGAGGATGGAGGAAGACGAATGGTGAAATTCTACCTAATGGGTACAATGTACACTATCTGGGTGATGGGCACACTTATAACTTAGACTCAACCAGTACAAAAGCAAACCATGTTACCAAAACGTTTGTACCTCCATAATTTTCTGAAATAAAAATGAAAAGAAAAACAAAGACATAAATTTATTTGTTTAAAGAACTTAATGTCTAGTGAATCCACATAAGATTTAGGAAAGAGTACTTACTGTAGGACATTATCAATCACCCCAAACACAAATATACATGGAGCTCTTCAGACGTTTTTCATCTGATTACCCCCTTATGAAATTTTGATATTAGAGATGTACACTATACCTGTTTAGGTATCATATGTACAACTGGGTTTATAATAAAACTAGTAAGAGATTTGGTCTTCTAACAACCAATTTTCACCCCCTTAAGGACGATATCACTTGCTCTGAGAATGCATGATATGGAAACACGGGTTCAGGACATAAAACAAATATGGGAATAGCTGACAAGATCTAATTTGTGAGGGGATTTGAAAAATATTAATTCTGCATATTTGTCACTGCCTTGATTAAAAATGTTAAGCTAGTAACCTTTGTATTAGCTCCCACCATCATTCAATTTGTTTCCCCAACCTTTTTCCTATTCTACAATATCTATTATTATCTCAATATCTCCTTAAATCTTCCCACCATCCTTAGTCAAGAACTTTTGACACTTAACATTATATACTTGAAGTCCTATGCTCAAATTCTTCTTTATTAAATTTATAAAGTTTAGTGATTCGATAAATAACTTATTCTCTCCCCCCAAATGTCTATTTATTTCATTTAGTTCAACAGCTCACAGAAATAATTATGTTGTTATAAAAAAAATATGTAAACACTATGACTATGGGTGGCTTATGTGATAATGAAAAGTTCAGGAATATGGGTAGTTCATTTGTATGCAAATACGTTAGTCACCATGCATATTTCAGTGAAGCATTAGTAAATGACTTCATTACATACAAGATAATTGGGGAAAAAAAGGGTGGATTCTAAACTGGTTTGCAAACTCTATAAAGACATGTTGAGCAAATCATATTTTAGGCTGCCAGTTTTTAGTGCTATAAAACGCATTACAAAGTGCTGGTCATATATCTTGGATTTTGTTTTCTCTTTGTAGGATTAAATCCTAGATTTGCTTTGATCTCCCTCTTGTATTTACATCTTGCTCCTTTGTTTAAACTGTCTTCTTTTATTTACAGTATGCAGAGAGGAAAGCAGGTTTAAGTCCAATTACTATAATTTCTGCTTGACTTACGTGCACTTAAATGGTTTAAATCTAGCTTTGGTGACAGGAGATTTTTCCTTCAGGATTCCTCAATAAATCCTTCCAAACCCGATGAGTGATTTGATTCACAATCAGTCCCTTCAGCACACAAAATACTCAGGTTCCCAGGTATCACTAAATGTGAGAAACAAGCCTTGCTTCTGGAGCACAAGTCAATTGCAGAAATACCACCAGGCTATGCCAAGTCTGTGACATAACAAAACACTGTCAACATTTTTTTTCTCTTTTTCTCTGAAAAACATCATAAATCCTCTACTGCTGAATCACATGCAAACTCTTTAGTTTGAAATTACCTAAGATTCTTCATGTAGTGGCTTCCAATTTTTGCTGACTCCTGTCCTATTTCTCTCAAATCAAATGTTTGTCTCCCCTAGGCTCTTTCTCTTTTCCATCTCGATGCCCTTGGCTGTCTGCATGCTCTCTCAGTTTACCATTACACATCAACTTACCAACATCCTACTCATCATTCAAGGCCAACTCCAATTGAATCGCTCTTGGCCACTTTAGCTCATATCCATCTAGACTCCTCTGGAAATTCACTGGCATTCACTTTTGTGAATCCTCACTCACAATTTATTTTTATTAGAATGTTCAAGGCAGGTCTGTGAATGCAAACCGTATCATTATGCGAACTTGAATCCTAGTAGTCACCTTTAGGAGCTTTAAAATACATCCACAATTCTTTGGCTCTCATTGCTTCAAAAGGTGATCCCATTTCCCAACCCCTTCTAGTGTGGGCTGGACTTAATAACTCATTTCTAATGAGCAGAATATGGCAAAAGTGACAGTGAGGGACTTCTGAGGTCAGTTAATAAAAGACATGGCAGCATTTAACTTGCCTTTCCTCCTGGCTCAGTCATTCCAAGGAAAGCCAGACACTATTCCATAGGACATTCAAGCAGCCCTTTGGAGAGGCCGTGTGTAGAGGAATATGAGACCTGCTGCCAACAGCCATATGAGTGAACCATCCTGGAAACAGATTCTCCAGTCCCAGCCAAGTCCTCAATTCGCTAAAGCTTCTTCCTGCTGACATCTTAATTGCAACCCAGCTAAGTTACACCCAAATTCCTAACCCATAGAAACCTTGAGATAATACATGTTGTTTTAAACTGCTACATTTGGGAGTGACAATATCCTTTGTTCTTTCTCTCACTCACCTTCCTACATCCTACCCATCACCAAGGGTTGCTGACTTTTTCTACAAAAATATACCCAGAAATGATGTATTTTTCTTGGTCCACATAGCCACTGTCAGGTCTCACCTGGCATTGTTCTTCCAACTATTGTTTCCACTTTCATTATTTATTTCCCCCTCACCTTACTTAACCCACTCTCCTATTTCAGTAAATCCTTCATATTGCATCCTTAGCAATCTCTGTGTATCCAGCAGGGAGGCTTTGCAAGTACTAAAATGTGTTCTGCACAGGGAGAATTCTAAGATGATCCTTGTCCCCTAGCACATATGCCTTGCATGATGCCTGCCTTTTGAGGGTGAGTGGGACAGTGAAGATGATGGCTTTCACTCTTATGATGGTTACATTGTAAGACAGAGGTAATGTGATTTTGCAAATATTAAGGTCCCAAATTAATTGATTTTTTTTTAATCAGATGTGATCATCCTTAGTGGGCCTGATGTAATCAGGTGAATCACTAAAATGGAGTGGGTCCCTTAAAAGGGGGAGGTGTGAAACTTGAGTAATCTCTCCTGCTCGATTTGAAGAGGTTTGCTACTGTGAAGGCTTTTGTTCCTACTATTATAAGAATGAAGTGCTGCCAACAACTAGTGAGCTTGACAGGACCTTATGCCTCAGATAAGATGACAGCTTCAGGTGACCTCCTGATTTCAGCCTTGTGAGAGAACCAAGCAGAGAATTTGGCTGTGTTGTCTTTAAGCCTGCTGACCTCATTGAAAATGTGGGATAATAAATTCATCTTCTTAAGCTGCTAAATTTATTATGCAGCAATAGAAACTAATGGATATATAGATCTTTTCACCACCCCAGAAGACACAGATGTACTGGTAATCTACAGGAATAATTCTTGATTCGTATATTTGATTCAGCAGTTTTGGGTTCACACTGATACACCTGAATCCCACTTAGAAAGGTATTTACCACTCAATCCTCATGGTAGATTGAGTATTTAAGAAGCAATTACATAGCTCCTACTATGTTCCAGGCACTAGAGCTTAGAAATATTACCTTGTTTAGTCCTCCTAGTAATCCTAAAATGTGGATACCCTTATTATTCCCAGGTCCCAGATGAGGGCCTGTAGTACAGCTGTGGTCCCAACCACAGAGCTCTGAGGCTGATAAGATACTTTTGCTCATTAGGAGTCAATATTCATTCAGGGAGTGAGGGGATCACTCCTTTTTGTTAGTGAGCATGTGCTCAAAACAGTGAAATAAGGACAATGGAGAAGCCCGGGAAAATGTGAATTTAACCCTATTCCCACTTGAACTTTTTTCCTCTAATATATTTAGGATAAAATCTAAAATCTTTATTTTGTCTTCATGCTAGTGCATAATCTGGCCTTTCTCTTTCTTTCTAGTTTCATTACACACTATGTAATTGACAGTTTATGAACTCATAATTCAACAATCAACAAAAATATAAGAAATTCCCATGAGGTATTTAAACCTTAGTTACATTGACAAATCTCTGTATACAAGGAAGGTGTATATAGAATATTTACTGTGCGCTAAATCAAAGGAATTCAAGAATTATGACCTGGCCCCCACTCTCAAGCTGTCAAGTGGAGAGGATGAACTTAGATATGCTTAGAGTATAAATTGATAAGCATGAGCTAGAGAAATACAAATCTCTACAGAGGCAATTTTGTCAGGTTATATTCTTACTTTTCCTAATGCAAAACCCAGAAAGATTGTGATAACTTTTCAATCAGTGTTTTTCACATTTCTTTTTAAAGTCATAACTCCCAGTAAAAATATAGAGTGACTATCTTGGATTTACTTGGAATAAGAGGCAATACAATAAGACTTTTAGCGCTAAAATCAGGAAAGTCCTGGGGTAAATGGGAGGTTTAGTGACTTAAAATTTACACCACAGTCCACATACATACACCCCAAGTAACCTATAGCTAGCCTGTTTATATACACATATATGAAATTGAAATAAGTTTAATAAATCAATAATTACTTGTAAGGCACATATTAAATTACAACATTTTTCTTTCCAGTGTTTTTAAAATAATCTTTATGGCCTACTATACTAAGTTAAAATATTTTAATTGGTTTTGATTTCCAATGTGAAACAAAGTTATAAAATGTTTACTTTATTTGGTTATTTTTATCCCCTAATTTATAAGCTACGTCTGAGTGCAAACTGAGCTTTTCTATTTCATTTTTCTTTTCTTCAGGTGAGCAAGGTCAGATTTATTAAGGTTATAGTTTAACATAGACTAAAATTTACCCCTTTTAATTAAACAATGAATTTTAACAGGTGCATACAAACATGGCAACAATCAAAATATAGGACAGTTCCACCCCCCCACAAAACTTCTCTTTACTTTTTTATCTTTCCAATATGTCAAATATTGCACTACATTTCTCATTGCTTTATTTTTAACATATGTTAAAATACTCAGTGTTCAAGAAATGGTATTTGTTATCTTTGTTAATCATTGTTGTTATTTATATTGCAAATTAGTCTTGTTGTTAATTTTGATAAAACAAGGGAATAGTTGGTTGAATCAGGTGTAGCAATCAGGTGTATATGTCATAACAACTGGGTTTCATTTTCAGTGGAAAAGAGGACAGAGTTTTGAAACTGCTATCAGAGATGCATTGCTTTGGCCCTACAGGGCATTTATTCTTCTACAAGAGCTGATGAATGTCACTTTCAGAGAATAGAGATCTTCACAAAGAAAATACCAGATTTTTGCTCATAATAGAATTAAACCCAAGTATTTCCTGAGGGCTACAATGGTCCAGCACTCAGCTAGGCACTACAGCGGTACAACAGAATGGCACTACAAATGATATTTTATCCTCAAGTCATTTATAGGTAAGCCAAAGATATAAAAGTAGCACACAAGAGGAAATGATACATTTCACACTTGAGTGTGAGCTGAAAGAGTCACAGCAAACTTCCTTGGTGTGAAGTTGAAACTTAACTATGCTTTGCCCTGTCCTGGACAAAATCCTACTGTTTGGGGGGAGGGACGGTTAATATGAAGGTCCATACAATTAGGTTACATTATTTGCATTTATAAGGTAAAGTCTAAAATCCGAGTTGTAACTGAATCTTTCACCCAACAGTGTGCCATGTATCCCTGCATTGTACCCAATAGGTGGTAACTTACCTAACCCTCTCTCCCCTCCCCCATTCTTGAATTTAATTGTGTTTTTCTCTCATACGGGCTTGTGGTTGGTGATCTACTAGTTTCATATTAGTACTGAGTACATGGGATGCTTGCTTTTCCATGCTTAAGATACTTTACTTAGGAGAATGTTCTCCAAATATAGCCAGATAGATGCAAAATATGCAAAGTCTCCATCTTTCCTTATGGATTGAATAGTCTTCCATGGTATACCTATACCACAGTTTATTAAATCTATTTATGGGCTGATGGGCACTTGAGATGTTTCCACATCTTGGCAATAGTGAATTGAGCTGCTATAAACATTTAAGTGCAAATGTCCTTATGATAAAATGATTTTTTTCTTCTGGGTAGATACCTACTAATTGGGATTGTGGAGAGGATCAAATGAGAGGTCTACTTACAAAGTCCTATTTAGTCTTGGTATCAATAAGGATCTTCTTTAATAGTATATACTACAAAATTTTTCAGATGCTCTTGAGGCAAGAAAGTAGAACATTTTTTTGTCATATAGTAAGTAATCCAAAGGTAGCAAGGCAAACAGCTGGATATGTCCAATATGTCAATATTCATGAGCACGGTATCTCCTGTGTTTATTGCTCTGCTATCCTCAACACAAGGCTTCCATCCTCATGCTTTCAAGTTATTTGCTGCTTTCACTCCTAGGCATTTACCCAAAAGAAAAAAAATGTGTCTTCACCAAAACTTGTTCATAAATGTTTATAGCAGCATTATTCATAATAGCCAAAATATGGAAACAAACCAATGTCCACTAATTGATAAGTGAATAAATAAAGTGTGGTCTATTCACACAATGGAATATTATTGAGATAAAAAGAATGAAGTATTGATACATGCTACAACATAGATAAATCTTAGAAACATATTAAGAGAAATAAACTAGACACAAAGGCCACATATTTTATGACTAAATTTATAGGACATCTGCAGAGTAGACAGATCTATAAGAGCTGGAAAGTAAATTAGTCATTCCCCAAGGTGGTGGTTGGGGGGAGTTGAGGAAATGAGGAATGACTGCTATTGGTTACATGGTTATTTTGGGGGTGATGAAATGTTCTCAGATTAATTGTGCCGATGGTTGTACAAATCTGTGAACATACTAAAAACCTCTGAATTTTACACTTTAAAAAGCTCAGCTGTATGGTATGTGACTCACAGCTCAATAAAGCTGTTACTAAAGACATATGGTAATATAAACAAATATGTATTAATGTATAAATTGCAAAGTTCGTTTTAATAATTTAAATAAATAGAATATATCATAATAATTTTTAAAAGATATTTGCTATATATCTCTTCTCATTGTTTTTACCCTCTAGGCAAGATTAGTGGGATAATGAAAAAGGAACATCTCGGCTCATATTTGGGAAGGCTTTTGGGAAAGAGTTTTGGGAAGCTCCTTCCAGAATCTCTACATATCAATGTCTAGAAGGAAGCTATATGGAAACTCCTAGCTGCAAGAGAGTCTGAAGGAAATGAGAGTTTGAGTTGAGGATACTGTTGTTACCTTTCTTTTAAAAGGAAGGAGACAAAAGAAACTGGGACGACAATTGACAGAGCCAGTTCTACCACTATCCTTAGAACAAAGAGACAAAAACTTCTGAACATGTCACAGCCAAGAATAGCTAAGAACACTAGGTAACTAAATGTAATGTTGTGCCCTGGATAAAAATCCTAGAATTGAATAACATAGGGGAATAAAAACCAAGAAATTCTGAATAAAATAAATATTTTCATTAATAATGTATATATGTATATGTAATGTATAATAATTCAGATTACTGTATAATAATGGTTATATGTTAGTATATTAATGGTTCATTAATTTTAAGACTATATCAAAGGTGTTAATAATCAGGGAAGTGACTTTAAGGTAAATAGGAAGGCTGTACTAGCTTTGCAATTTTCTGCAAATGAAAAGGTATTCTAAAACTAAAAATGTTTTTTTTTTGAAAGTCAGAAACATACTCCAATGTCATTATTATTGCCTCCATTTCACTGTTGTTTAAATGGAAACTTTGAAATTTGGAAAGGATCAAGGTTGAACAGCAATCAAGAGCAGAGTTATGACTTGAGTACAGTCTTGGAGTAGAGTAGGAGCATTTGACATAACACTTTCCTAAGAAGAATTTCTCCTAAGAATTGGGATAAGTTCCAATGGTGTTGCTAGCATCCTAGGGGGTGAGGGCATTCCTGTTGTGTGCTGTCCAAGGGTTTCAGCTGGCAAAAAGCCTGAACTAAGCCTTAAGAACAGATACTAAGAAAACCTAGGAAAGCCCAGCAAGAGTAATTTATAAAAGAAATAAACATTTACAACAACAAAGTTCAGAGCATTTAAAACATACTGCCTGCGATTAGCTGTTTTCTAGCACTGGAAACTCCATGAGGACTCTGCAATTTGGACTGTGACTTAACCCCTGATAGCACCTGAAACACTTGTTACATGTTAGAGGCACTTAAATGTGTTCATTGATTGGATACATCCTCCAAACACCATGATCAGTAAATCAAGTACTGAAATGTACAGTGGGAAAACTCCAACTAAAGACCAGAGATCTCATGCTCTAACTGGAACACTGCATGCCTAGACTTCTTTGGTCTTCTGCGTTCTCCATTTCTCGTACCTTTAGGCTGTTTGCTGCCACATTATAAATAAAGTATAATTATATCTTATTTTAATCATGCCTTCCTATTTTTTTTAATCTGCCATAAAACAGGACATCAATTTTATGACATACGTCAGAGCATCAAGGTTTCTTTTGGGCACTATCTGAAGCAGCTGCTCTCTTGAGGTCTCCGTTGTCTTTCCTGTATGAAGGGACTTCTTTTCCCATGTATTCTATCAATAATCATTTTTTGCTTCTCATTCTATGCTAGGCACTAGAGATATAGTAGTGAAAAAAAAATCACAGCCTCTCCTTCACAGAATGCAGCTGTTTGGAGGGCAAAGAGATAATTCACAGATGTTACATGGATAATGGAACATTGTAACAAATGCCACCATGGGGAGGATATTATCTTTGGCCTTGAAAGCTTATACAGAGGTGCTGCACATTTAAGGAGCTCATGGAACAAAAACTTCTCTCTTCTATGCCTGCACTTAAGTGCAACTGAGAGACAGAAGAATCAGAAAGATATGGAATTTTTTAAAATCACATATATTCTAATAAAAATATCTTCAAACTGCAGGCCTAAAACCACACTCAGTGTTTCAGAGCAGATGTGTGACTTCTGCAGGGAGATAAATCTCATAAAGACAGAAGGGAAAGAACGGTTTAGCCTCTTGTGCCCAGGTCCTTCTCCCAACTTCGCCAATCAGATAAGCACAACTTACACTCCTAGGACAGGAAGCGTGAGGCCCAGGAAGTCAAGAGCAATCTTACAGAGAACAACAAATGAGGACAAGACAGGAGAGAAAAATGTCCTGCTGGGAAAGTCATGGCTGCGTTGCTCTGGAAAACATGAATGGTAGTCTGAAAGGCAAATAGGGAGTGACCAGATTGTGCAAAGCCTTTAGGTCTCATTAAGAACTTTCCCCTTTTGTATCCTAAATATAAATATAATTTATGATTGCGGTATATATCCCAACAGAGTGTACAACTTCATATTTGTACTTTACAAGTAGTTCTTTGGTAAAAAATTAATAATAAATAATTTTATGGCACAGCGAGAAATAACTGTGGTTTGAACCAGGGTGATGACAGCGAAGACTGAGAAAATTTGTCAGATTTAGAAGTTATTTTCAAGAGAAATATAAAGAGTAGTTTATTGGATGTGATTGAGCTTCTAAGATCAAGAAAAGTACTAAGGATGGCACCCAAGAATCTAGTCTAAGCAAAGAGCCTATTGGTGGTTTCATTTATCAAGAGGGAGCCCTTGGGTGAAGATCTAGTGGGGAGGGGGCATAAGCTTTGCTTTTGACTGTTCATCTCTAAGTGTCTTATGCTATGCAAGGAAGGCAAATGGTGGGCAATGGATTGCACCTATTAAGATCTCGGAAGACTGATTGCTGCTTCTTGCTGTAAATTTCTGGGTTGTCTTTCTGTCTCCTGTTTGGATCCTCTGTTCTTTCCTCACCTGAGGAACAAAACCAATGTGTTAAGCATTTTTTGTCCAATGTCTCTATTGTGCTTTTTGCTTTTATGATTGGACCCTGGATGAGGCTCACATTTGAGCACAGAGATGTCCCCAGAGAAAGCATTAATTGAACTGAGGAAAGCTAGAAAAAGATGCCAAACATGCTCAAAAGGAGTGTGAACAACATGAGTGTTTGGCTTTGTGGAAGCTCAGAGAAAACAACATTTCAGTAAGGGAATAGGCCAGTGTGTTCAATGATGATGAGAAACAAAGAAAAATAAATAAATAAAAAAACAATGTCTTGCATTTGTCAAGTTGGGCACCCCTGGTGATCTTTGCCCTGGGAAAACTGGTGTGATGGGGAGTGCAGAAGCTGGATTTATAGAAGAAAGGAGAAATTCAATAAGGAAAAAGGATGTGTGCTGGGAGGACGTGGCCGGAAAACTCCATTCTTGGCAAGGGAAAGCATCCCTAGAAAAAATGGAAAATTAAAAAGTAAGCTGAGTGAGTCAGAACAAAGAAAACTCAGCTAGTTTACCCTTAAGCTGGCCATTGCTAGGAAGCCTCCTGCCTTTCTGAAATTCTAGCCTGTTGAGGATACAGCTTACAAACACCCCTGCTGAATCTGTTAGCACTCTGAGGAAAAATGGTCATAGAAGAGACTATGGCAAAGACCTAGAAAGCCATTTACTTGGTGCTTCCTGCCTAGTAAACAGGCAAAGCAGATACCCATTGTGGAGATTTGCATTTTCCTGGGGCAGAGATCTAGGGAGGAGCTCCAGCCCTGAGATATGGGCAGAAGGGCTTATATCCCTTATCACAGAGGAAGATCATCTGTGGTGGTGATGGGAGGAAAATTCCTCCCTTACAGGAGATTAACGCTGCTGGTGTTTTACTCCCCAGGGAACTTTTGAAGGTTAACACCTCCCTAGAAATCTGTGTGTGTGATCTCAAGCAAGAGGCTCTCCCATTACAAGGCTTAGATTTCAGATTTCACATTTCTCATGGCTGGTCAAACCCTTAACTCATAACTATAGGTGCTGATATGCTCACTTAGAAACAGCCGGCATCTTTGTTCCCTCCCTCATCTGTTTGCCTCTGGGCAAACAGACTCTGATAAAAGCAGAGTGGAGCAAACACTTGGTGCCATTGCCAGAATCCCACAAACAGGCAATGGGCCTCTCAGTTCCCAGTTTTAATTCTATTCTGTGTCTCATGACTCTTGCTTTACCATTATTTCTAACTCTATATTTCCTCAGGCAGTCACCACCAGTTTCCACAGGTCTGAGCACACCTGCCCCTGGGTGGGACCCCAACCGATGTGCATGCTAGTTTTGCTGTGAAAGGAGAGCAGTAGAGACTGAGATTGAGGGAGAGATGATGGAGGGAGAGATTGGAGACAGAGAGAGAACACAATGTGTCGGGCCTGGGAAGGTTCCCTTTGGCTTTATTGGTATTTGGCTTGTTTTATTTAGTTTAGTTTGTGGTCTGACATTTGAATAGTTTGCAGTTTGCTGCTGCAACAAGTTTAAACTCACAAATAACTGCAAGCTTAAACACAAATTTATTATCTGACACAGGGCTTTCTAGGTTAGACTCAGGTGTACTCAGGGCTGCGTCCTCTCCGCAGGCTCTGAGTGGAACCATCCCCTTGCCTTCTGTAGCTACTAGAGGCTGACTGCATCTCTGAGCTCATGATTCCTTTCCTCCATCTTCAAGACCAGCAAACTCAACTTGATTCCTTGTCCCAGTACAGCACCCCGACCTCCCTTCTGTCTTCCTGGTCCATTTCAGAACCCTTTCGGCTCATTTGGCCCAGCTTGATGAGGCAGCATAACCTCCCTACTTTAAGACGAGCTGATTAGCAACTTTAATGACACCTGCAAACTCAGTTCTTCCTTGTCACAAACCCAGTTATAAATATTCAGTTTCCAGAGAGTAGGAGGTAGCAAGTTAAAGGGGAGGTATTATTCTGCCTGCCACATACAAAAAAATTATGTGTTAGATACAAACATGTGAATACCAATGAATCATCAGAAAGAAAGTGTTAAAATAATGACAAATTATAATCAGAGGGCAAGGTTTTCCTCATCTTTCAATAAAATGGATAGAATTCCTGGGCAAAAGGAAAAAAATATCTAATGGTTTCTCTTTTCTCCTTTTTTTTTTTTCCATTCTTTTTTTTTTTTTTTATTGAATCGTCGCTGTGTACAATAATTCAATCATGGGGTACAGTGTGCGGGCTTCAGATACAATCAGAGATATTTTCATCAACCTGATTGCGATAACATCAAGAGACTTTCTCATTACTATGCGAGAACATTTTTGATCCGTATTTAGAAGTTTTCTCCTGACCATTCAAATATACACCAGCAAGTCACTGACTGACAGAGGAAAGGTAGAATGAAGGCCCGAGGTGTCTGCGGGGAGCAGGGACGACATAAAGGCGTCACCAAGATGAAGCAGGGGAGAGAGAGAGATAGAGCTAAAAACATAGATGTTTGTAAGGGTCAAATAGTTAATACCAACCAAACCTGAAAACTAGAATAATTTATAAACTTTATGATGTTTTATATTGACATTTTAGATAGATTAATCTAAGTTATATCCAAAGTGCATTTTTATGAATTGCTAATATTAGAACTAATTGTAGAAGGGAGAACATTAGAATAAAATAAACATCAGAACCCCTGCAGGGTGGGGAACCTGTGGCCTTCTGATTTTGAGATTGCTCTTTTTTAAGCACCTCGGGAGGTAAGAACAGCTTCCTCTTCCTCTGCTGCACCATTTTTAATAAAAGGATTCATTCTGTAAAATGTGGATATACTCAAAAGGACACACTTAAGGAAAGCCACATGTGTCTTAAGGTTTCAGCCTCCCCCACCCTGAGGGGGGCATAAAAGATGCCCTGTAATTATAAAATTGAAATAAACAAAACACACACAGATAGGTTAAAAAGGGGAAAGCATGAGAAATGAACAGATTCAAGCTTTATTTTTCAATGTTTACCCTATCTGTGCAAATTTTGATCTAGAGATCTCAGAATCCTGAAATAGCATAGAAATGCTTTCCTTTGAAGTCTGAGAAAATGTGGCAGAAAGGAAGCTCCCCCAGGTCTCTCCTTATGTGCTTTCTCCAGCATTTTCTCTCCTCCTGTTGAGTTTTCTTCTTCTACTCTTTTTTAAATGTGCTTGGCAACAATTTATCTACTTTTTATCAAATGTATTTGTTTAGTTCAGATTAATACATGCATATTTACATTGTTTGCCTTTGATAGATAAAATCCAACTGTAGTTGAGCCCTTATTCAGGAGGTGTGTCATATATCCCTACAATATACCCAGTAGGTGGGAGCTTACCACGTCCTTCTCCCTTTCTCTCTCCTCCGTTCTTGAATTCAAATGTGTTTTTCCCTTGAGTCAGTGTGTAGTTATTCATCTACTATTTTTACATTAGTATTGAGTACGTTGGATGCTTCTTTTTCCATTCTTGTGATACTTAGGAAAATGTGCTCTAAATCCACCCAGGTAAATATAAAAACTGTAATGCCTCTATCTTTATGGCTGAATAGTATTCCACGGTATACACATAGAACAGTTTATCCATTCATAGGTTGATGGACACTTGGGTTGTTTCCACATCTTGTATACACATAGAACAGTTTATCCATTCATAGGTTGATGGACACTTGGGTTGTTTCCACATCTTTGCAATTATGAATTGAGATGCTATAAATATTTGAGTGTGAATGTCCTTATGGTAAAATGAACCCTTTTTTTCTGGGGAAATACCTGGTAATGACAGAAACAGAATCCTCTTCTAGTCTTCACTTTCAATGGTGACTATGGCCCATTCAACTTTTCCTCCTTGAAAGTAATAAGTTCTTAATTACAGAAATAATTATTGCTTACAAACCCAAATCTGTGACAGGGTTAGCCACAAATCCTCAAAAATAGCAGTAAGCAACATGAGCTGTGTGCTACTGAGCTTTTTCATCCAAGAAAGAATAAATTGTTTCAATACTAGGAATCCAGAAAGGAGAAAGAAATAAGTGGGTATTTGAACATAAGGCCAACAAAAGTTCCCTTGATGCACTTCCCGCTGACACCCTGGGCAAAATGTCCATTGTGCAAGACAGATCACAAGATGCATTAAGATATATTACACCATACACTTCAATTAGGAACACTGGTATCATTTTGCTAGCTGTGTCTAAAAATTAATTTTATTGCTTCTAGAACTTTGAACAAACTTATATAATCCTTTAAGCAGATGTACAAAGCATTAAAACCCACAATTACATTATGTCAAAGGCATAATTAAAAAGTTTGGTTCTAGTTCCAGGCTTCCATTGATTTCTAAGAGAAACAAACTTCAGATCTGATGTAAGCCCTAATAAATTACCAGCTTTGAGCAAAATAAGTTTAGCTTCCCATAAAGAATAAAACGGGGTTTTATTGTGGGAAAAGGGGAAGACTAAATGATCGTAAATTTGTATTGCGTTTTTATAACCACTTGGGTTGGAAGTCAAATATAATTTGACATTTTATTGATATTTCCAGTGTTTAAAACTGACAAGAAGTACATTAAATTTTACCATGTAAATCTGATATGACAATAAAAATCCTTTTGCACTTCTCATTGGAATTGTTGCAGTAAAATGAAATAGAAGTGCCATCATGGAAATGAAATTTTTTCCCTTCTTTAAACCTTTTTTAAAGGTTTGAGCTAAAGTGTCTTGCTTTTTATAGGATTACACTTTTCTTCCCAAGTAGTGATATTCTTTTAGGTCACAGCAGTTCTCAACCTGTGGGTTGTGACCCCTTTGTAACAATGAACATACTTCGCGACATTAGGAAAGTTGAGAACCATTGTTTTAGGACTTGTAAGTAGGTCCCAAAATATGCCTTAAACCTTCCTCATCTCTTGGTGGCTCTCTTTCATGTCCTTTCAATAGTAATAATAATAATAATATAATAATAATAAAGGATTGTAATAATCTGTATTACTGTCCTATGGCTCCCATGATGAACCCTGGAACTTAAAAGAAATGTGTTGTCTTGCAGTCCTGGGAAATCAAGGTGTTGGCACGGCCATGTTCTTTTGAAGGAAAAGGAAACCTTTGCCTCTCCCTGGTTTCTGCTGGTTTTCTGCAACTTTGATGTTTCTTGGGTCGCAGATTCCTTACTCCAATGTTTGTCTTATCATCACATGGCATTCTCCCCCACTGCCTCTGACTTCTCATGGCTGACATCTCATGAGGACACTAGTCACGTTAAATTAGGGGGCTATCCTCCTCCAGTATGACTTATCATGGAATAACTTATCACATCTGCAAATACCCTATTTTCAGACAAGGCCATATTCTGAGGCATGAGGGATTAGCACCTTAGCATATCTTTTCTGGGGAAAGTAGACAATTCAAATCTATACAACCAATGAAAATCAACAAGGCAAAGACACCAACTGCCATTGCAGCGTCTGGCTACAGCCTGCACTAAACCTGTGTTGTTATCAAGATCTTTATGTAAAGTTTTACATACTAAAAGCAGAACCTGCATGTTCTTTTGCCTGGCACTCACATCCTGTCACCCATCCACCCATCTGGTGCCACACCAACAATATCATTTGATGCTGAAGATATTAAACATGAGGTAGGAATATAATGTGATATATTCAGTAGCAGTCTCAACCAGAATTGGCCAGGACATGTGATCTAGAAGGGATGAGTGAGAACAAAAATTGTATTTGTTCCTGAACACAAAGGTAAAAAGACACCTCTTCCAATACTAACAACAAAATCTTTGCAATCTAAGATTAGTGTGGCAAGAAATATGCAGGATGCCCAGTTACATTTGAATTTAAGCAGATTTTTAGTGTTTCTTATGTAATATTTGTTCATATAACTTTATAATTTCAGTGGAATCTTACATTATTTCTTGGTAGATCTGATAACCCTGTGCATGATGCAACAAACCAAATAAGTGTTTTTCAGTTATTTCCCTGGTGTGTAGTGTGTATGGGGGTATCATGGGTATGTGCAGGTGCAGATGTATGCATATACATGTCATGGACAGAATTGTATCCCCCCATCCATACATTGAAATCTTCACCCTCAGCGGGGCTATACTTAGAGCCTTTGAGATCTAATTAGTTAACTGAGGTCACATGCATGAGGTCCCAATACAATCAGACTGGTGTCCTTGTAAGAAGTGAAAGAGACACCAGAGAACTTTCTCTCAGTTCATTCACAGAAGTAAGACATGTGAGGAGGACTAACAAGAAGGCAGCTGTCTACAAGCAATGAAAAGAGAAGAACCAACCCCCAAGAACCAAACTTTTGCCACTTTGATCTTTGACTTCTGGCTCAAGAACTCTAAGAAGATAAATATATATATATATGTCATCTGACTTTATATACATATGTATGTGTATGTGTGCATGAAAATGTGTATATTTGTATGAACATGTGGTTCTGTGTGACCAGGAAAAAGTTTAGTGGTTTTCTGAAAAAAATTATTGGTACCTACTTTGTTTTCAACATTAGTAGGAGCCATCAGAAAGATATTTTTGAAAATTTTTAAAAAATTAGGACTACCTTTTGCTTTAAGTCCAAAGAGTAGCTTATTGATAATCAACTAATCTTTACTTGAATTACTCATTTTATACATGGATATTTCTTGAAGTTGAAGACATACCCTTTTGAATGTATTAGAATGCATGGATATTTATGTACGTACTTATAAAATTTCAATGCCATGATTTTATCTTCTTACTATGTATTTTGTGTTTACTTCATATATGAAATCTGTAACAGAAATGTATACTCAGTGAAATGTACAGTATATTAAATTAAAAGGGGACTTATTTGTATGTTTAACCCGAAAGATAAGGTACGAAGATTTGATTTAGTATCTCTGAAATGGCTATAACACAGATCGACTTTTCTTCTACCAGGCTTCCTGTGATTACAATAAATGGCTTGCAACAATTCCTATATATAAATATTGTATCTTTGTCCACAACCCAAGAGAAAGACTGGATGGTTTCAGAAATTCTTTTTTTTATTTAAATCATAACTTTATACATTTACAGGGTACAATGTGATGATTCGATATACAATGTGGAATACTTAAATCAAACTGATTAACATAATCATCACCTCACTTATTTTTGTAGTAAAACATTCATAATTTACCTAGTTGTTTTGAAATGTACCCTTGCATTGTGCACATTAGGCAAGATGCCACCAAATGCCCTCCCTCCACCCTCTACCTTCCTCCCATTCTCCTCCCTTCCCCCTTTTCTCCCCTCTCTCTTGCTGGACTGTATTTGTAATTTATCATTCTTATTATTGTGTATGTGATTACCTATCAGTTTCATAATAGTATTGAGTACACTGGACACTTTTTTCTCCATTTTTCAGATACTTTACTGAAAAGAATATGTTCCAAATCTATCCAGGTAAACATAAAAAATACAGTCTCCATCATTTTTATGGCTGGATTCTATTCCATGGTACACATATACAATTTGTTAATTCATTCATGGGTTGAAGGGCATTTGGGCTGCTTCCACGATGTGCAATTATGAATTGGGCTACAATTAATTACAAAATAAGGAAATTTCTTTCTCCTGAAGACATCAACAAACTTAAGTCAGATATTAATAGCCCATCTCTTTGTTTATGCTTTTATGTGAATCAATAATTACGGCTAAGGGATTAGATCATTTGATTGGTTGGAACCTAAGCCAAATTCCTTGGCCTATAGCCTTAAGTATAAAAAAACAATTAATATTACACAGATGCAAGAGCTATGTGGGTAAACCATGTGTCCTGGTATTTCACAGCCTTCCTAAGAAGACAAATCACTTTGTTTTTCTTTCTCAATTTTATTTATTTATTTATTTTTTATTAAATCATAACTGTGTACATTAGTGCAGTTATGGGGCACAATGTGCTGACTTCATATGCAATCGAAATATTTTCATCAAACTGTTTAACATAGCCTTCATGGCCTTTTAATCACTATATGAAGACATTTATATTTTGCATTTTGTAAGTTTTGCCTGTACCCTTCTAAGATGCACTGTAGGTGTGGCCCCACCAATTACCCTCCCTCCACCCAACCTCCCTCATCCCCTCCCCTCCCTTGCCCCGTTCCCCATATTCTTGTGCTATAGTTGGGTTATAGCCTTCATATGAAACCTATAAATTAGCTTCATAGTAGGGCTGAGTACATTGGATAGTTTTTCTGCCATTCTTAAGATACTTTGCTAAGGAGAATATGTTCTAGCTCCATCCATGTAAACATGAAAGAGGTCAAGTCTTCATCTTTCTTTAAGGCTGCATAGTATTCCATGGTATACATGTACCACAATTTATTAATCCATTTTTGGGTCAATGGGCACTTGGGCTTCTTCCATGACTTAGCAATTATGAATTGGGCTACAGTAAACATTCTGGTACAAATATCTTTATTATGATGTGATTTTTGGTCTTTGGGATATATACCTAGTAAAGGAATTATAGGATCAAATGGGAGGTCTATTTTTAGATCTCTAAGTATTCTCCAAACATCCTTCCAAAAAGAATATATTAGTTTGCATTCCCACCAAAAATGTAGAAGTGTTCCCTTTTCTCCACATGATGCCAGCATCTCTGGTTTGGGGATATTGTGATGTGGGCTAATCTTATTGGCGTTAGATGATATCTCAGAGTAGTTTTGATTTGCATTTCTCTGATGATTAAGGATGGTGGGCATTTTTTCATGTGCCTGTAGGCTGTGCACCTGTCTTCTTTAGAGAAGTTTCTCTTCAA
>CAUYRH010044151.1:0-11936 GCA_963574655.1 Perodicticus potto
CAAAAGGAATGTATTAGTTTGCATTCCCACCAACAGTGTAGAAGTGTTCCCCTTTCTCCACATCCACAGCCAACATCTCTGGTTTGGGGATTTTGTTAGACCTCAAAAAAATAATACTTCGTTTTATATGGAATCAGAAAAAACCTTGAATAGCCAAGACATTACTCAGAAATAAAAACGAAGCAGGAGGAGTTATGATTCCAGACCTCAGACTATACTATAAATCGATAGTGATCAAAACAGCATGGTACTGGCACAAAAACAGAGAGATAGATGTATGGAACAGAATAGAGAACCAAGAGATGAACCCAGCTACTTACCGCTATTTGATCTTTGACAAGCCAATTAAAAACGGTCAGATACATATTTGAAAAATATTTGAAAGTAGAATACTTGCTAACTGTAGGTTGTTATGAAAATGTAAGCTGTGTTTGTGGATAACTGTGTGTGTGCTTGTGGAGTTGAGGGCTGGACATTTTGTGTTCAATCCTGCGGATTCACTTACCCTCCTCCACTTTGCTTTGTGTCTTGAGGAATCTCCCCTGAATGGACAGCAGCAATAGGTTTTCTTTCCAGCTGGCTTCCAGTTAGGTTTGGCCAAATGGATTGTGCCAGGAAAAAAGAAGGGAAAAGAAGGAGGGAGTGTGAGGTTGGGAGACTTATTCCCTCAGCTCCATCCTTTCCCATTACTTTTCAATTGGTCGCATCCCTCTGCTAAAGTCCAAAGCTCCTTCTGGTCAGGCTTCTCTTGCTGCTACTCTCTCAGAGATTCTCTCAGTGCCTTTTCTCCTCCCCTTGTGGCCTAGAGTAGTAATAGCTCCCAGCTACTGCTAGACCCAGAGTGCTTCAACAGTGCTTGTGACTTCTCTGTAAAGGATCCTTTGAATAAGCAGTCCTCAATTACCCTGTTTTGAGTGTGACACTTGATTCCTGCAGGAACTCTAAGCAATACAGGATGCGTGTATGTCTTTGTGTATATGTGATATTGTATAGCAAATATTAGTCAGTTTCCCTGCCCCAAATCATCTTATCTAAGGCAATGGAAAGTGCGTAAATTAAACCTTGCCTTGTTCCAGAAATCCAAAAGTGTTTAGCTTAGAGAGAACTGAGTTGAATTGAAAGACTGTGTACTTAAAGTTACTTCTAGCTTTTCTTCTTTTTTCTTCTTTAGCATTATGGCTCCTGGTTTAAAAGGTGGCTGCATGTCCAATTGGGTTAACGTTTTCTAAAAACTCTCATCATTTTAGAAAAACCAGAGTTCCAATTAACAAAGTTTAGAAGTATTCAACATCTTTTATAATAAAAACAAGAAAGTACCATTTCAGCTAGGGAATAATGACTGCTTAAAACGACACTCTTTGAAATAAACCTATATTCGTTTAATGAAGTCTCCCTGTGATTAGTATAATTTACTGCAATTGTTTTCAAACCCCAAATTATGGGTGTTATACACATGGAATACAACACTGGTTTAAGGCAATTAGTTTAATCACTTTCCTGGTGGGAAATGAAATGGGGACACCACAGAGCAGGGCTGCCCATCAGCACATGGGGTGACGAGGCCAGGCCTCCTCGCTGGTCCTGGCAGGGCAGATCCTTACTCTCTCCTGCCTGCAACTGCCCTTTCTTCCTACAGTAAGGGCATTTTCCAAACAACACCCCACAGAGTGCTAGCTTGTTGCTGTCAATAATGCACATATCCTGAAGCCATGTAGTGCAGGCTGTCCTCACTATTTCACACAATCTGCACATTAAACCTGGTACATGGAAACAAGGCTTCAAGTGGCTCACCCAGGGCCCCAGAACTAGAAAGAAGAAAATCATTCATTCAATCCAGTCTGTTTGATTTTGAAGCCTATTCTTTCCCTATTCTTCCCCCATGTTGCCTTCTGCTGCGACAAGACTGATATACATAGCACTAACCACATGGTGGGGAAATGATTTGTTTGTGTCTCTCTTCTCCATGGGATAAACTCCTAGAAATCACAGACTAGGTATTATTTATTTCTGTATTCTGGGGACTGGCATATCATGATTGCTTGATAACTATTGTTGAAATGTATGTGTTTCTTCTGCCCAACTCCATTGTAAAATCCTTGAGTGCAGTGATAGCGTTTACCTCCCACGTGTGCTAGATGCTCAATAATCCCCAAATTAGAGTTTGAACACATGAATGAATAATTGAGTATGTAGACTACAGGCAATATCGGCAAGAATTCTATTAGGAACTCAAGGGTAGAGATTCTTGCTAAGCAGCTTTAATGCAAAAGACAGACGATGGGTGTCCAAGTACCAGCAAGGAGAAAATAAGGAGGCAGAGAAAGGGAGTATGAAGGGGGCTAAGTATGGAAAAAAGCTAAAATGATGAAGTTTGATGTGCATGTAATTCCCTTCTACCTGCCTAATTAGTGTGGCCAGTGTTCCCCTACATCAATGCTTTGAAAGGCACACTTCATTGAGAAAGTCAAAAAAGTGGGAATGCTTACATGCTGCCAGCAGGACCTTTGTAAGGGGAATTTGAAATACTATTCAAATTCTTTAAAAACATCTATGCCCTTTGTTCTAGCAATTCCACTTGTAGGAATTTACTCTAAAATAATCTTCATGGCTATGTACTGAATTTTATTGGCAAAATCTTCATTATAACATTGTTTATAATGCTTTAAAAATTAAAAAAAAAACCTTTCAATCTTCAGGCAAGTAAATAAATTACTCCAAATCCATATGTTTGAATACTATTCAGTTATTTTAAATGTTACAAAATTATGTGCATTATTACGGTACTTTATTTTTAAGTTAGAAAAGTAGGTTACAACATGAAATGTTTCATATTATTTCCTAATTTGGGAGGAAAAGTTTGAGGGTCCTCATGCACAGATGAAACAAAGACCTAAGGAAATACTTCAAAGAGCCTCTTCATATGCTCTCTAGGTGACAGGATTTGATTATTTTTGTCTTTATGCTTTTCATCTGTATGTTCTACATTTTATGACCATAAAAATACGTTTTAAAAAAATGAAGACATTAATATGTTCAGTGGTTCCATTTTAGCCTAACACCTGATTATCAGATATCTCCTTGAAGATCCAGGGGACTTCATAGGAAATCGGTAGGTGGCCAGCTACTTAGAAATGTCTCCAGCTTGAGGAAGTCACACTTTCTCCCATCATCACTCAATATCCTCATTTCTTGATTTCCAATGTCTGTTATTTTTCTGACTGATTACAAACTCAGATTATGTTGAGCCATCTGACCTTTCCCCAGCCTTCACTGGCCAATGTCCCCCATGGGTGGGCCATCCATAGCAGGAGTGGGCCTCTAATGCCCAAAAGCTGGTGGCCCAGGCCTCACGGCCCCCATTTCCTTCTGTTTTTAGTCTAGGTTTTTGGCTTGTGGAGACAGAGTCTCACTCTGTTGCCCAAGCTAGAGTGCCATGGCATCAGTTTAGATCACAGAAACCTTAAACTCCTGGCTTAAGTGATCCTCCTGCCTCAGACTTCTGAGCAGCTGGGACTACAGGCACCCACTATGATGTCTGGCTAATTTTTCTACTTTTATTAGAAATGGAAGTTTTACTTTCTAAGGCTGGTCTTGAACTCCTGAGCTCAAGGGATCCTCCTACCTGGGCCTCCAGAGTACTAGGACTATATGGGTGAGCTACCGTGCCTGGCCTCAGTTTCCATTTATTTGCTGAGCATTTTGAATGTAACTTCTTAATTCCCATTATCGCCCTCATTTCTTGCTCTTTTGTGTTTGAGATGCTGTTTCCCTCACCTCCCTTGCTTTTTTCTGAGCTTCCCGGCCAGTGAGGAGAGGGATCACAGACTTGACCCTGTGTGAATCACAGCAGCCTATGAACACCAAAGAAGTAATTAGAGCCTCTTCTAGCACTAGGCCTTATTTAATCTGTAAAACAGAGGGAGACAAACCAAAGAGTAGTCCCCTGGTTTGGCCCAAGAAAAACAAAATAGGTTGTAGAGGCATTAAATTTAGAGGAAATCCTAAATAAATTCTTTCTTACCACTGGAAAAAAAAAAAAGAAAAGAAAATGCCATGAAAGCTATGTTAAACAGTTTGATGAAAACATTTCAGATTGTATATGAAACCAGCACATTGTACCCCTTGATTGCACTAATGTACGCAGCTGTGATTTAATAAAAATAAATAAATAAATAAATAAATAAATTTAGAGGAAATCCTTCAAGGAAACTTCCTAGCCATCATCCTAATGAGTTTTTCAGCTTTATGTAAGAAAAGGAGAGTTTTTAACGATGAAATCCAAACTTTTTCACTGTGTACAGACTTTGGATTATGCCCATACTTATGTTTGTGCAATATTGTTGTAACAGACCCAGACTCCCAGAAGTCTCTTTGCATTGCAAAGTGTGTTGCAAAGAATTCGGGGGTAGCAGAACAGTATGAGTATGAGAAAAGATCTGTGCACAGAAAAAGGACCAAAAGACCCAGGGCACCACATCCATGTGAGTTCCCCTCAACTGAAATGAATCAATAAATATGGGAATTTAATGAATCAGCCAGTTGGTAGGGGAAGCAGGGGCTGAGGGTCAAGAGACACACACCTGCTTGAAGAGATCATTGTAGCGTGAGGCCACACCTCCCACAGCGAGTTGTGTGGCTGATTCACAGGGCATCCCACAGCCATTGGCCTACCAGCACTCTGGTCCTGGTGCTCTCCACGTCCCTACTGTTTCTACGTCCCAGCCAGGTCCAGGAAAGCGTTGTATCAGAGCCTTTGCACACACTCTTCACGCTGCCAGGAATGCTCCTCTCCCCCTTCTTTGCCTACACAGCCCCTGCTCATCCTTCAGAGCTCAGGATAGATCTAGGCCTGTACCAACATCCATATGTGTGTCTATGTCTAGCTTTATATACAGAGATGTAGCTCTAGATATACACACACACTCTCTCTCACACACATATTGACTGTGCCCCAGGCACAAAAGGCCACTTCCTCAGGAAAGACTTCTCTGATCACCATCCAGACCAGGCCGAGACCCTGTTATAAGCCTTATAACACCACGTATCTCCCCACTGCATGCTAATCACAGTGTAATTAGAAACGTAAACTCTACAAGGGTAGGAATTCACAGCTGTGGACCCAGCATCTAGAACAGAGCTGGTCACAGTTCATGTAGTGGGTGTTTAATATTTGTGTGTTTATTGAATTCATATCTTCCTTCCAACTAGAAGGTAAGTTCTGTAAGCCTAGATATCATGTTCCTATTCACTTTTTGTTTTCAGCACCTTGTACCTTGCCTGGAACATAGGAAGCATTTAGCAAAGATTTTTTGAGTGAATTACTGAACTCTCTACCAAGTGGCAACACAGTGGCTGTGAGGGTGAATGAGGGCCAGTCTCTGGCCTCATGCATTTTGCAGGTTAGTGGAAGACAGACAAGTGGACCTTTACCATTCAGTGTGAAAAGTGCCACGAAGAGGCAAGCAGGGTGCTGAGGAGACACGCAGGAGGGAGTCTTACCCAATCTAGGGTTGGGGAAGGAGAGAGATGCAGGTGGAGATTGGGGCTCAGAGAAGATTCTGTAGAGAAGGTGGCAGCCGAGCAGAGCAGGGGATGGCAGGAAGAAGCTTGAGCAGAGTCATCCCTGGCCAATGGAGCAGCACCAAACCTGAAAAGGGAGTTGAGGACAGAGGGACAGAGACCCATGGAGATAAGGGACAGACTGCCTAGGGATGGAGGCAGTGAGATTTACCCTGGTTTAAAATTTTGGGGGTGGAGGGGGGTGGAGAGTAGATATTGCATGGTGCTTGCAAAACACTTAGTGCATGAAAGAGATACTATCTATGAAATTGTTTTATTACCAAAAAAAAATAAGCCTGGTCAGGAAATTTCATATGTAAGCAGGTATGTGTGTCTAACTTCAGAAAAGCCCCTTAAAACGTCCTGGGATCCTTGTTTATGCCTGGGATCCTTGTTTATGCCAGCCCAGCCCTGTTAACAGGCTTCTGATTAGATGAAAGGGATTCAGCTGCAGAGCGCAGTGTCTCAGCAGTTTGGGATTGCAGGTTAATGACTACCGGTAGAAAGAATGTTTTCATAACAGGATCAGCACTCTTGGACTTTTCCTTGTCCTAAAAGCTTGCTCTGCTCTTGAAAAGCCCTGGTCATATGTGTCGGCAGCTGATTAGAGTGTGGATGATGTTTATTTTGTATCACCTTCCCTGTTTGTTAAGCCCTACAGTGACCTGCAATGCTTCAGAGGGATGGATTTTACATGCCTCTTTGGGCTCCGGGCCTATCCAGGGAAACTGACAGCATCTGCGATCCTATGTACTGAGAACTGGCTCAGTTGTGTTCTGAGAGACACAGAAAGAAAACAGGAACAAAATGTAAGAGCCCTTAGCATAGTCTAGGATATAAAATGTATGTATCTGAAGTAATTAGGGCATTGTACTGATTAATGGGTTTTTAAATTATTATTTACAAGGAACAGAAACAATCTCTTATCTTTTATGAAAAAGGGAAATTTACTGGGTGGAAACAAGGGAATTATAGAAAATAGAAAGAGAGTTTGACAACATCCAGGATGTGAAAAATCCCAGGGAGCTCCAGGATCTTAACAAAAATAGTGGCCCTTCTCTGTTTAGAGCTGTCACCTGGAGATTTGCATATAAAATATAAAGAAAAGAAAATTGAAAGCACCAATATTTCACTACCAGAGGCAAGCACCGGCAGGCTTCAGATACAGATTCTTCTAGCCTTTCCCTCTTTGAGCTTGTGGTATGTGTATAAGACCCTACACTTCATGTTGTTTTGTGTCTTGCTTTTTTTACTTACCATTGTACTGAAAACACTGAATTGTCACTGAAAACTCTTTCAAAAGATAGCTCTTAGGGCTTAATAATTTTACCCTGTGACTGTACTGTAATTTATTTAGTAGTGCTTATCATTTACCATTTAAAACATTCTTGATTTTTCATTATTATAATCTACACTATGATAAACATCATTGCCTGAATTTTTGATTACAAAAAGGCTTTGATCAAAGATTTAAGACAGAATCATCATCTGTGATTTTAAGTGTCTGGGATATCCTGAAAGATTCTACCCAGCCAGGATGCTATTTCATCAATTTGCCATTTTGTAGGAATTATCCTCTCTCATTCACTGCACAATCGAAAAACCATTTTGTAAATCACTGACTTCTTAGTGTTCTAAATAGAACCAATTGTTCACTGAGAAGAAATAGCGGCCCCCAAACTCAATCAATATCAAGTCAGTTATTTATTTTTGGTCCCCAGAGATGAATCTATTTTGTGGATGATAAGGAGAATCAACTGAATGCATTTTGATCTCAGTATTTGTGGGTCAAGAGAGGAAAGAATTGGAATAAAAATCTAGGAAGCCATCAGGAAACTCAAAAGCTTCTAGTTTTTAATTATTTTTGACCACCACTTACCTTGTGCCAGGAACTATTCTAAGAATTTTATAAATATTCGGTCACTTAATTCTCCTACCAATACTATGGGGCAAGTATTATCATTACCTTCATTTTATGGATGAGGAGACTGAGTCACAGAAGTCAGAGTAAGGTTAGAGTGGGGATTTCAACTCCCTAAAACCTGGCTCTCAACAATGACCCCTTGCTTCCATGAATATGTTGAAGTTTATATTTGGAAAACAGGATGTTAGAAAAATGTTCAAACACTGTCATCACAGAGCATCAAGACAACATGCACTTTTTAAAACTGGATTTTAGTATTTCTCATCCTGTGTAACCCAGACATCAGCAATATGAGTGTCTCCAGTTCTTCCAGATTTTACTTTAACATTGTAAAAACTAGCTCAAACATATACAGTGAACATTGTGGTTGACTCTCCAGTATCCATTTCCATCCATCCCCCCGCCTTCCATTCGTACAAAGCCATATTTTGGGTGAGGTCGATCCTGCCCCTGTGGTGTCAGCATATCCTCACCGCTTTGTTTCAGTGATTGTTTCAGAGATGCGGAGTGCTATGGTTTGAATGTGTTCCCCAAAGTTCATGCACTGGGAACTTAGTGCATGACAACTAGTGTGACAATGTTGGAAGGTGGGGCCTAATAAGAAGTGATTAGATCATGAGGGCTCTTCCTCATCAATTAGATTAATGGAGGGAGTGGGTTATCTATCATGAGAGTAGCTTTGTGGTAAAAGGGACTTTGACCCCCTCTTGCTCATTTGCTCTGGTGCTTTCTTGCCTTTCCATCTTCCATTACAGGAAGACCTCACCAGATGCTGAGCAGATGCTGGAGCCATGCCCTTGGACTTCTCAGTCTCTAGAACCATCAGCCAAATAAATATCTTTTCTTTATAAATTACCCAGTGTGGTATTCTGTCATAGCAGCACAGAATAGATGAAGATAGGGAGTATCCAAAATAAGTTACCCCCAAATAATCCCACCATCACTTTGAGTTCCCCAGGCACCAGGGATTGGTTCAGATGGGTTCCATCTTGCATAGTGTCAGGTTTTGTTTAATAACTAATACAAAAGAGCTCTCTTTTGTATCTCATCTATTATTCTCTTTACCTTGGATGTATAAAGGTATCAAGTCCTATTTTCTTTGACTTACTTTCCCATAGAACCACCAGGCAGAGTATCTGGTAAATATTTACTGGGAGTTGAGGATAATGGGGATGGTTACACACCACATAGGATAACAAAAACACCAGCATAAAATATTAGCCTATTCATTATTCCATCTCTATGCCGTCCCTTCAAGCTGGCTTTCTTTCTTTTTTTTTTTTGTAGAGACAGAGTCTCATTTTATCACCCTTGGTAGAGTGCTATTGCATCACACAGCTCACAGCAACCTCCAACTCCTGGGCTTAGGCGATTCTCTTGCCTCAGCCTCCTGAGTAGCTGGGACTACAGGCGCCTGCCACAACGCCCAGCTATTTTTCTGTTTTGCAGGTCGGCCTAGGCTAGGTTTGAACCCGCCACCTTCAGTATATGAGGCCGGTGCCCTACTCTATGAGCCACAGGCGCCACCCCACGCTGGCTTTCTTTTCCTTGCAGTCACCAGCTTCCACGATCACACTCAATAATTCTGGCTCTAACTTCCTTGCATCTTCTTTCTTTACTCTCACCATTCTGGGACCCTCACCCTCTTCTCCAGCTGCTATGCAAAAATAGAACATCTTTATTTCCTCTGTAAACCAGATATTTCCTTTATCATCCTTCCTTTGCCCTGTCTTTTTCTTCATAACAAGGTTTATGTTTTATTTCCCACCCTCAATAGATAAATTATTATCTAAATAAAAAATTATTTGCTCCTTGAAAGGAATTCTATTGTGGTTTCCAGCTTTTAGGATACTTTGTTTTTATGTTACTCTGTTAAAGAAAATATGATCTGTGCTACCACTCAAACACATATCTGTCCTGATTTAAAATCCAATGCCCTGCTAACCATGATGTCTTTTTGATTCTACATCAGAGAAACTCTCAAATTGAGCCTCTCTTCTTCCACCCATCCCAATCTGCAGCTGTAGTTCAAGATACCACTATCTCTCCGCTAGACTGGGGTTTCCAAAGATTATTCCAAGGACACTGATGAAGTTTGTGCTAGTCTTCAGGGAAAAATAAGAAGAGAAACACTTCAGTGATTTTCTGTGTAAGCCTAAATGAATTTAAAATAAAGAATTCAAAACTGGATATCCATATGCAAAAAAAAAATGAAGTTGGACCCTCACCTTACACCATATACTAAAATTAATTCAAAATGGATCAACCCTAACCCTAATTATAAGAGCTAAAAGTATAAAATTCTTAGAAGAAAACATTGGAAAAAGGTTCATGATGTTGGGTTTGACAATGATTTCTTGACGGCACCAAAAGCACAAGAGAAAAAAGGGAAAAATATATAAATCATGCTTCATCAAAGTTAAAAGCTTTTGTGCATCATAAGGCACTATAAGTAGAGAAAAAGGCAACCCACAGAATGAGAGAAGTCATATATCTGATAATAGATTAACATCCGAAATATTTTAAGAACTTCTACAACTTAACAACAACAAAAAACCCCACAAACAACTTGATTTAAAGATGGGCGAGGGAATTTTTTTTTTTTTTTTGGAGTTTTTGGCCGGGGCAGGGTTTGAACCCACCACCTCTGGCATATGGGACTGGCGCCCTACTCCTTTGAGCCACAGGCACCACCCATGGGCAAAGGACTTAAATAGACATTTCTTCAAAGACATACAAATGGCCAATAAACACATGAAAGGATGCTCAACATCACTAATCACTAGGGACACACAAATCAAAACCACAACGAGATACCACTTCACATCCATTCAGATGGCAATCATAAAAAAAAAAAAAAAATGAATAAACACCAGAAAATAACAGGCGCTATAAAGAATATGGAGAAATTGGATCCAATTGTCAGAAGCCACACAGTCACTTCTGCTTGTCCTATTTATTAAATGAGGAGGTTACATGAGAGTGAGTGCTGGGAGGCAGGGTCCTTGGGGGCTACCACGTACCTAATATGTACCAGGGCCATTTAGGCACTGTACACTTGTCTAATCCTCATAACATTGTTGCCAAGAAGGTATTATTATTATTACTATTTTAGAAACTTAAAAAACAAAATCAAAATACTGTGTGGCAGCCATGAAAGTGCTCTGCTTAGATCTCCCTCCAGAGAGAAGCTCCCACTTCTTTGGAATCATTTCTGAATTTGCACAGAGGCATTGCTCTCCTCCTGGTCGGTGACTGAGCACAGCTGGGGCATTAGAGGACGCAGGCCTCACCCAATAGGCAGTGTTTACTCAGGGATTCCCCATTGGCCTGGCTGAAATTTTCTAAGGAAGGTCTCAGCATTTCCTACCAAATCCTTTTTCCTTACTGCTCTCATTTTACGCACCTCAGGCCTGCCTTGCAGACCTAGCCTGCCCTGCTGATTCCAGCTCATTCCACTTTACCCTTCATAGGCCTTTTCTCCCACAACTCTCTTGCATGTCTAACCCTGTGTGGTGTTTTTCAGAAGACCAGAACTGACATGTCAGAACATTTGATTTGCACAAGTGGTTTAGATTGAATTTGAACATGTGTCTTTTTGACTCCAAGGCCCAAACCTAAGCTCTTTCAACATGCTATGGTGTAATTTTGTATTGAGTTAATTGTGGCACCCCCCTCCAAGAGATATTTTCTAACACTTGTAACCTATGAATGTGACTATATTTGTAAAAAGCATCTTTATGGATGTAATTAACTTGGGGGCCTGGAATTATCTAGGTGAGCCCTTAATTTCTAAATCCTTAGAAAAGACAGCAAAGGAGAAGACAGGTACAGGGAGAAGCCCATGTGAGGATGGAGGCGGAGAATTAGAGTGATGTAACCACAAGCCAAGGAACACCTGGAGCCATCCAGAGCTGGAAGAGCAAGGAAGGATATTCTCCTTGAACCTTCAGAGCAGGCGTCCTCAAACTTTTTAAATAGGGGGCCAATTCTCTGTCCCTCAGACCGTTGTACTGTCTGGACTATAGTTTAAAAAAAAAACTATGAACGAATTCCTATGCACACTGCACATATCTTATTTTGAAGTAAAAAACAAAATGGGAACAAATATAATTCACACAAATGCATGTGGCCTGCGGGCCATAGTTTGAGGACACCTGCTTCAGAGGGTGCTCAGCCCTGCCAATATCACGTTGATTTCAGACATCTGGCCTTAGTATCTGTGGGAGAATAGATTTCTGTTTTTTTTTTTTTTATTGTTGGGGATTCATTGAGGGTACAAGAAACCATGTTACACTAGTTGCATTTGTTGGGTAAAGTCCCTCTTACAATCGAGTTTTGCCCCCAAAAGGTGTGGCACACACCAAGGCCCCAAGACCCCATCCCCCTCGCTCCTTCCCTCTCTCTGCTCTTCCTTTCCCCCCTATTATCTGACTTTGTTGTTGACTGTAGT
>CAUYRH010044154.1:0-21793 GCA_963574655.1 Perodicticus potto
TTTTTTTTTTTTTGAGACAGAGCCTCAAGCTGTCACCCTAGGTAGAGTGCTGTGACATCACAGCTCACAGCAACCTCCAATTCCTGGGCTCAAGCGAGTCTCCTGCCTCTGCCTCCCAAGTAGCTGGGACCACAGGCGCCCAGCACAACGCCTGGCCATTTTTGGGTTGCAGCCATCATTGTTGTTTGACGGGCCTGGGCTGGATTCAAACCCGCCAGCTCAGGTGTACCTGGCTGGCGCCTTAGCCCGTTGAGCCACAGGCGCCGAGCCATTTCCTCAATTCTTAAAAATTATTAGCCATTAACCGTTGAATATTGCTTCTCTTCCATTAACTCCATTTTTCTGTGAGTGACCAGATTTATTTTGAGGCTTCTCAATGTAATCTTCATATATCTTAACTGCTCTTTCATGATTTTTTCTTCTCAGTAGTATATTCTCTGCACAGTTTTTCAATTTCCTAAATTTTTTTCTAGTGTATACAGACTGGAGGAGATCTCATCCATTAAATTTTCCAGTTTCTTATCTTTTATCCACTTCTAATTTCATTTGTGCCTGTTTTTGCTTCACCTTTTAAATGAATCTTATTCCTTCCATTATCTCTGTGAGGATCCTGAAAATCTGTAAGTCCTTTTTACCTTATTATTTCCATTGCAATCTTGGCTGGCATTTATTGGTTGTTTTTCTTCACTGAGACATTTTCACTCTCTCTTTCCCTCTTTTTTCACTGAGCCCTCCTTCCCTGGATGATTGTTTTACCCCAATCCCCTGAAAACTTAGCTCAGAACCTCTGCTCAGGTATTATATGGATGATGAGGATTACTGCCCTGTGTGATACTGAATATGTCACAGGTCCAGCCACCGCTTTTGCAGGCAGCTTTCTCAGGGCCTTGCTCAAGTTACCTGGATTTCAGGACCGTGCCAGTTTCCTCCTGTCTTCCTATATCAGCGTCATCACAGGAGGCTTAACTTCAGGCAGTAGATATAGTAGCTTTTCTGCACCCTGTGGGTTGAGTGGGGGAAATTGTTTTAGTCCTGATTTCCCACAGTGAGCCTGGCTCAGGGTACTTGTGTGTGGAATCCCCACGAGTCCCCAGAAGCTGAAATCAGCTGAGTTTCATTTTCTTTTTAATATCCTTTTACATGTTATTTATTACTTCTCTGTATTTGGAGCAGTGGTAGAGGAGGATGTGGTCCCATTCCTGTTCTTTCAGGAAAAAATCTATTCTGATTTGAGAGCTTTACCCTTTTCCTTTGGATTCCTTTAAATGGTAACCATGCTGCTTGGCCCATTTTTCATACCTCATATCACTGTTGGATCCCCAAAGGCACTCAGAGCAAGCAGGCATGAGTTCTTGATAATTTTCCTTAGAGACAGATGGCGGCAACTAAACCTGATGATGGGAGTGGGTTGGGTCTCAGTGGCCCTGTCAAAGTATGGTTAGGACATGGGTGCCTTGGGGGTGAATTCTAGCAAGGGCACTATGTTCCTTCCACCTTGGCCCCTCCTAACATCCGCTCTCTCTAGCTAGTCTGGCACATACTGATGGCTCAGTGCACTCAAGGGCTTGAGAAGGCTGCCTTTGGTTTAGGCCAGTGGTTCTCAACCTGTGGGTCGCGACCCACAGGAACTGTATTAAAGGGCTGTGGGATTAGGAAGGTTGAGAACCACTGGTGTAGGCTGACTCAGACATGATACCTGCTCCCTTTTCCAACCCTCTGCCTCATAACTAATTTATTTCTAGTCCCTGAGCTATGGGATGGGGAGCTTTGTGTGGCTGTGCTTTGTGCACTATTCCTAAGCACAGGAAGCTGTTGGAGCTGAACTTTGGTTAGTGCTCAACCTAAGCTGTAGATTTATGATTCCATGTTTATCCAGAGTGAGGGTCTTCTAATTTGTACAAAGACATTAGTTACACTGGTGTAGCCATCCAAGTATGAATCTACAGCCTCTTTCCAGGTTTCCCTTCATCTTGGTCAGGTCTTAAGCCCTTCATTTGTCACTCTTATAGACAGACTGTTCTTGAACCCTATACTGGGGATACTTCCCACAGGGATAAGGTGAAGGGAAGGTTAGAATCTATACCACGTTGTTGTGCCCTCTGGACTGGATAGACTTGTTCCCAGTCCCTTTTCCTTGATTTTCTCTATCTAGTTTCCAATGTCAGAAAGCTGGGCAGCCTTTCTTATATTCCAGTGTAGAGATGACAGGTGATGTGGCAGCTTCCCCTTTTAGCTGGGTTAGACCTCAGACGTTTTCTGCAGCTAATGACACCCTCAAACTGCCAAGTGGCCAGGTCTGTTCCCAACCTGTATTCCCTCTAGGAATTAGATTTTTGTGCATAGTGCACTGACACTCTGGAGTTTGGTCTAATTCCTGCCTGCCTCTCTTCCCCCTATTGTGCTGCTACTTCTGCCCATAAAACTATTAGAGGTTGACCCCAGGGAAGGGGTTGCTGGAAATCCAGCCCGTTACAAGAAAAGTCATGGTAAAGATCACCTTGCAGTACTGCCTTGATACTCAAAATTAAGTAATATTATAATGTGATTCCTTCTCAAGGGACCCTTTTGTGCTAGTGGCTAAGAGAGCATGAAAGCATGTGGTTTCCAGAACCAAATGCATGCTTCTTTTTTGTTTTGTTTTATTAAACTGCTGTTTAGCTTCCTTGCTACTTTTTATGATTGACAGAACTTGCCAGAGAATTTCTTCAGGGAGGTGAGGGGGAAGGTAGGCTCATTTGTAATAAGTAAGAAAGGCAGGAGGATAGGAAGATAGATAAAGAAAATCAAGGAAAAGAGATGAGCAAAGAGTGTCTAATCTATCCATTGGTTTCATGTTGTGATTGGTAAATTTGAGTTGGAAGGCTCAGTTCAAGATTATCTTGTACTAGCCATTGTCCCCGAAGCCAGGGATTGGATTTAGGGACTACATGGAATCTGTCTTGTGGCTAGGGCTGGGAAGGAAGAGTCAGCCCAGCAAGATTGTATAGAATTATGGGGGCTTTTGATGAACTTTTCTTTGGAGAAGGATTTTATTAGGTTAGAAAGAGTTTACCAATTGTAGGCAGGTAGCATTAATTCTTTTTCTTTTTTTTTTTTTTTGAGACAGAGTCTCACTATGTCACCCTTGGTAGAGTGCCATGGTGTCACAGCTCACAGCAACCTCAGTCTCTTGGGCTTAAGTGATTCTCTTGCCTCAGCCTCCCAAGTATCTGGGACCACAGGCACCTGCCACGATGCCTGGCTATTTTTTGTTGTTGTTGTTGCAGTTGTCATTGTTGTTTTAGCAGGCCTTAGCTGTGTTCAAACCCACCAGCCCTTGTGTACATGGCCAGCGCCCTAACCTTTGAGCACAGGCGCCGCCCAGGTTGCATTAACATTTGCAGCAGGACACTTCTTGTGTGTTTTCAGCTGGTCTCCAGAAGATTGTATATGCCTTATAAAAAGAAAAAAAATATCAACCATGGTTCCCTGAATATAGTAGAGCAGTGGTGGATACATTTCCTACAGAGATAGATGGGCATTGACTCTGACATCATGAACTTTACCAAATTTCTTATAAAATAGAATCTCAGATGCCTGTTTACACTCAGACCACAAAATCAAATGTATACTGCAGATATGAATGCCTCTGGTACTGTGGGGGAGAAGTAGGAATTACACATAAGAACTAGGGAGCAGAAAGTGTATTCTTATGACTGTTGTATTTAGAGAACAGGAAGGGGAAGTTGTAGATGGATTACAAACTTTTGTGATGAGGATAGAACTTGAGACCCACCAGAAAATAAGGTTCTCATGAGTGTGGCCATTTGGGATACTTAGAAGCCAGAGCCGGAAAGAATTTTCCCACATTGTGCACATGGTTTTTTCCGCATCTGTTTCTATTCGTCTCTACTTTCTGATCTACTTAGGCTTCCGTTCTCTCTTTCCTAGCTGTAGCATTTTACCACCTACTCACAGAAGTCCTTCCCTACCATCATCAAAAGAGCACCTGCAATCCACCTCCTCTAAGGTATCTTTTCTATCCACTGGAAGGAAAAATTGCTATAATGTGCTGGGCTTTGCGTACTTTATATGCGTCATCTTATTTCATAGTCTCCACAATTCTGTGAGGTAATATTATGAAGAATCTTTCAGGAAATCTCCAAAGGATGTTTAAAATCCCCAGACTTGATTATGTAAAAGTGTTTCCATCTCACAGAAACAGAGTATACTAGCAAAATATGACCACCATTTTTAAACCAGGTTCACAAAGGGTCGTTGCAGAAAATACTGTAAGATCTACTTTCACTAATGGAAAACGAATAACTTATGCTTTGCTTGGGTGCTTTTAAACAAACACATCTAGGTTAGAATCAATTGCAAGTCAGGGAATGTTGGTACCTTTCTAGGCGAGTGCAATGCAGTAACATTCCCTACTGAGGAGGAGCAGTTGTTGAAATTGTTGAATTGTTGAATCTACTAAACATACACTGACTCAGGAGAGACCTGGAAGGCTGAGCAATTTATTACTCAGTGGTGGACCTGAGCTGGCCAATTTGTAGTAAACTTGGTCATTCAAACTATTTTCTAGCTCAGTACAGATGGAATTTTTTTTTTTTTTCTTGAGATGGAGTACCAAGGCATCAACTTAGTTCACAGCCACCTTGAACTCCTGGGCTTAAGTGATCCTTCTGCCTCAGCCACCCAAGTAGCTGGGACTACAGGTGCCCACCATGATGCCTGGCTAATTTTTCTATTTTTAGTGATGGCATTTCTTTCTTGCTCATGCTGGTCTCAAACTCCTGAGCTCAAGGGATCTTCCTGCCTTGGCCTCTTAGACTGTAGGATTACAGGCATGAGCTTTCCCAGATGGAGTCTTTGATCTGAAATATTTTGCTGTACTCAAGGAGCTTATAGCCAAAGTACAGCCAGGAATTGTGAACAGGAGACAGTTTTCATTTGCCCTAAGTCTGACAAGTCTTTCATTTGCCTGATAAGAGTTATGTAATCTAAAGCATCATCTTCAGGGAAAGATGCAGGCAGTGAAAGAGCATAGAAATCCCAGAGACTGGCTCAGCGCCCATAGCTCAGTGGTTAGGGCGCTGGCCACATATACTGGGGCTGGGGGCTTCGAACCTAGCCCAAGCCTGCTAAACAACAATGACAACTGCAACAAAAAAATAGTCAGGCATTGTGATGGGGGCCTGTAGTCCCAGCTACTTGCAAGGCTGAGGCAAGAGAATTGCTTAAGCCCAAGAATTTGAGGTTGCTGTGATCTGTGGTGCCACAACACTCTACCACGGGCGATACAGTGAACTCTGTCTCAAAACAAAAAAGAAAAGAAATCCCAGAGACTTCTTTTAGGGGTATTAGAAGATGAACTAGTGAGATATGCATATAGGAAATGGAAGTCAGGCCATTTTCCCCAAGGGGATGATGGGAGAAAGAAATTCTCCCTGACTAAATGATCAAGTCATAGATTCACAGAGCTTCAGCAATGGGTGGAGAGCCTTAGCAAACAAGTCCCCAATTATGCAGGTGGGAAACTGAGGCTCTGAAAGATTTCCATAAGCCCACACAGGAATGGATGAAAGAGGATTCCATTCATGTCTTCAGAGTTTAATTTTACATCTTACTAATGTGGAGTTGAATTTATTTTTTTAAGGTTTCTAATTCAGTCCTGCATCTGATAAGGCTAATGAGTCTCTTGCTTTCTTTATGAAGAGACTATAGATTATTTTCTTATTACCAACGATGCTAGGTATTCATAAGGAGTTTATATACCAGAGAATGAACTCCCACTCATGGTGTGAGAGAAAGGTGGAAAAAATTTTACATAAAAAGTAAAAGATAAAATAATATCAAAATCCTAACCCAATAATGGATTCAATTTTTATTACAATTTCTTTTCCTGCTACTTCTCTTTATTTTTGCAATAGCTTTGTGCTTCCTGGAGTGAATGATGATTTGTCTTGAACAAAATAGAATTTGTTCTTGAATCCTGCTGGTGTAAACTCTAAGCCAAATAGATGGAAATAGATATAAGTCCCAGGAATAAATCATACTGCATGCTTAAAAAAGTAAGCACATAAGTCAGTTCTTTCTTTCTGGTAGGTAAGAAATATCTGCAGGGCTAAAAGTTTATCTCCTTGCCCACATGTAGAACCTCACTCAAACTTTTTAATCATTTGTAGCAAGATTGGGTTTTCTGCTTCCTTTGCTTTCTTCTTTCTTTCTCTTTATTATCACTCATTCTTGGGAGTGGTTTTTGGTAAACCAGAGAAAGAAAGATAGCAACTCTGTTAGCACAAATAGCATATTGGAGTCATGCTATAGAAATTGGTGAATATTAATTAGTAAGGGAAAGTGGTGTTCTATGTGGTGGGCTAGAGTCAGGAAACATGAGAGAAAGACAAGGATTGAAGAAATAATGGAGACGTGGAGGAAGAGAGACAAAAGGGAGACCAGAGAAAAAAGGACCAAGTCTGCAAGGACTGAGGAGTGATGTGATGGGAAAATGTAAAGGGACCCATATGTATTTGTCATAATCTAATCATCAGAAAACCATTAATTTTAGTGATTGGCTATACCTAAGATGCAACACAATTTGCTGTCCGAAACAATACTCTTTTGCGCGTGAAAGGGGTATTACTGATTATGTAGATACAAAGTTATGGGATGGACTGTCAGTCAAATCTGAATGTTTGGTCACAGACTATACCTATACACACTCCAAGGCCTCACTCATTCAATACAGATATTAAACATTGATGTGTCTGGCACTGCATTAAGCAGCGAGGATGCAAAGCTGGCCCCTTTTGTTTTTGTCCCATATGAGCTATCTTTTCTTCAGCTCAGACTTTCATAACATGAAATAGCAAAGCAAAGACTTCACAGCCCAGTTCACCAATTATGGTGCTTCTTAGCAAGACTTATGCGTGTATGGCTTCCACCTGGCCTTACCCACGCATGGTGGCTGAACGCCCTGGAGCACAATGAGTCAGAGCAGTGTGATTTTGTTCTGCTTCTGCCCAGCATAGGCTGGTTTTAATCAAATGAACGCCTAATCCTGTAGTGAATTTTATTAAACCCTTTGCCCTTCCCCATTCCATCTGTTACATGTCTCATTCTCTCTCACAAATGGAATAAACTGTGTTATTTTCTCAGACTTTTTTTTTTCTTTTTGAGTGGGATGTCTTTCAAAGATAAGCCTGGAGTCAAGAATTACAATCAGACTGAAATGGGACTGGCAGAGGATTTTCAGTATCCTAAGTTACTTTCTGTAATGCCTCCCTTCTCTTATCAGCAAGGCCTCTTATTTTTTAATGTGGTGTGTGAGAGAGCTTTGCTGTTGGTTTCAAAGACTTTCCTGCTAGGACCACAATTACTGTCTCCCTAGGGTGTAAAATACTGGTAGAGCTTTGGGGCAAACAGTTACAGTGGCTTCCTCTTGGGTCAGTAGGAATGTGTCTTTCCCAGCCCTGCTGATGGATGAATCATAATCCTGCCTTAGTGGGCCTTTCTTACCTTTTTGATCTATGGGCTAGTTTACCATCTTACCAACTGAGTCATTCATACACACTATAAACAACTCAATTTGAAAATAGGCCTCAGGGAAAGGGAACAGCTGGACAGAGTACAGACAACCTTCCCCCAGGCACATATTAGTGTTTATTGTACTTTCTCTACTTGGTGGTTAGGAGAGATAAGGTTCTACTTTGGAGGAATGAAAACTATTTAAAAGGTATTGATGGCATGGAATGTTCCAAATTTCACTCTCTTTCAGCAATCACAACCCCAGACACCTGGGCTCTGTTCTTCTTTTGTATTATTTATTTGTATTGGTGTTCATTTCTTTCTGTTACAAGTTTTCTTGAGGGGAGTGCTCTGGTGTCTCTGCCATCTTCCAAGCTCACCTTCACCCAGTGTTTTCCACAGAAAAGATAGTGGGTGAATTTTTCCAAACTCAATGATTATTTTGGTCTACAAATTCCTAGTTCTTTTATTTGATGCTTTCTTTATACTGAAAGACTTGTGGAAAGGTTCTTAGAGAGAATGTATAACCACTTGAATGTTAGCACTCAATGTCCTTTGGGCAATCAGACCATGCCAAAAAATGTGGAAAATAAGAGTCACTGCGTGTGAAGTCCTATGGGGAGATTTTGCTACCCCAGATACACAATCTTCAGTCTTCTTGGGGTGCAGGTGATTCCTGGGTTGGTGCCACATCCAATTTTTTCATTGTTCTGCTCACTTCTGTTGCTACCTAAAAATATATATACACTCATTGATAAACTCAATGATAAATTCATTTTGCAATGGGTAGCAGGAAAGGTGTCTTTAACCCAGGAACACTCACCTACATTAGGGCCTGTGGCCTACCTTAAAAGGAGTATCTAGAACCCTTAGTTGCTCCCAAACCATATTAGACTAGTATATGTCCTATTTTGAACAAGGAATCAATCAAGTCTAAAAACCAAAGGGAATAAGACACAGGATAAATTACCACTTGATTTTCTACGTCCTTTTTTAATGATTTAGTATTTCACCTAGCTGTAACATACTCTTTAACCTATTTGACACTTTTATACTGCTTTTCTCTACTAATAGATAATGGGCTCTTGTCAGCCAGGGATGGTTATGTGTCATTACTAGTTCTAGGTAAAATTATGGTTGCCAGGAATTCTATTTGTGTTGTGTTTTAGAACAATTCAAAATTTTCCTTCACTGATTGGGATGGTGGTATCAGATCAGGCCATTATGCATACACACATTAAGAAGGTTCATTCAGCATTAGGGAACTTCAGATGAGTTTCCAAGTAGAGAGGTATGCAAAAATATATTATAGCCACTTTCTCTGTTTGGAAAGTAGACTCTCTTGTTCAGGTCTGGGTGGTAAGAAACTTGAGATAGTATTTATAACTTATATCATGAAGCTATGAATTTGGTAGTCAAAGAGGTGTCATATACCAGGCCAACCATGTGGGGGTATGTAGTATCCCTGCACAAAGCCTGCCTCCAGTCACCAAGAAGTGCCCCTACTCTCATTTGGGAGGAAAGGGAGACTTGTCATTTGTCTGCCCAGGGGGGATTCCTTTTTTCATTTCTAGCAATACTAAGCCTTCTAGTCATCTACCTACTAGGAAGAAGGAACACTACCACTAAGAACCATGTCTCCATTATCAAACCACGTTCCTGAGTCAGGTGAAGACACAGAATATAGTCTTTTGATTCAAGATAGGTATTCTTTTCTTAGTTGTATCATTTTACTCTGTGTGTGATGAAGAGCAATCCAGAAATGCTGGCTATTAAATTTCTTCTAGATGGCTTTTCCCTCTATCTCTTTTTCTGGGTTTCATAGGTTAAAGCTTAGATATCCTATCCAAGCTGGTATGCACCTATAATCCGATCTACTGGGGATGTTGAGGGAGTAGGATGACTTGAGCCCAGAAGTTTGAGGCCTTAGTATGCTATGATCATGCCTGTGAATAGCCACCTGCACTCTAGCCTGTGCAATATAGCGAGACTCTGTCACTAAAAAAAAAATCCTATCCAGCTCTACTGATGCCACACTATACATAGCTACTAAATAAATGCAAGGCTTCCAGTTCCTGGGAATTCTTGGTCATCACTGCCAGATATAGTGCTTTATACAATAGCTGAGAAAGCCAAAAGAACCTTAGAGTGATTTTATGTAGACCTAACAGCCGGGTAAGGTTTTTTTTCTTTAGATAGAGTCTCAGTACGTCACCCTTGGCAAAGTGCTGTGGCGTCACAGCTTACAGCAATCTCAATCTCTTGGGCTTAAGCGATTCTTTAACCTCAGCCCAGGTAAGAAGGGTTTGATGGAAGACTTCCTTGAAGTGTAGAGATTGGGAGGAGATATCTGGGCTCTGGATTGGCAGAGAAAGGGGTGAAATATTCCAGGAAGCTGTTTATGTAGGCACAAGCCAGTTGTGTTAGGTACAGGTGGTTTCTGAGTGTGGCTTGAATTTAGGTTTGAGGAAGGGAGCTAAATTTTAGGAACCTGGTCTTTTAAACTCAGATGTAAGGCTTGGCACCTGTGGCTCAACGGGCTAAGGTGCCAGACATGTACACCTGAGCTGGCAGGTTCGTATCCAGCCCGAGCCTCCCAAACATCAATGACAGCTGCAACCAAAAAATGGCCAGGTGTTGTGGCAGGCACCTGTAGTCCCAGCTACTTGGAAGGCAGAGGCAAGAGACTCGCTTGAGCCCAGGAATTGGAGGTTGCTGTGAGCTGTGATGCCATGGCACTCTACCCAGGGTGACAACTTGAATTTTTGCCTCAAAATAAATAAATAAATAAATAAACTCAGATTTAAGGAAAGCAATGAGATTATAAATTCTATAGTCATGGACTGTGTCTTACTGATTAAGTATCTTTGCAGCTGCCAAGGTAGTGTTGTATGCCTGATAGACAATTAATGGTTGGATTGAATTTTTTTAAGGTAAGAAGGAACTTGATGGAGAGTCCTGATTTTGGTATTTTTCAGTCCCTTTCCTCTGTACAATTCTGTGATTCTATGAAGGCCAGGAGGCAAGAGAGAAAGCATCAGGTTTGAGAATCTCAAAGAGATTCAGGATGGCTGAAACATGGAATGTAAGGGAATTCTGGTGAGAGATGAGGCTGGAGGAGGTACATGGAAGTCAAACTATACAAGGGCTCTTCCAGCCCCCAGGCTGCGCAGCAAGAAGGCAGTGGCAGCAGGCCGCTGAAGCTTCAATCTTATTTACAGCTACTCCCCATCGCTGGCATCACTGCCTGAACTCTGCCTCCTGCCACATCCGCAGCAGCACTATTCTCACATGAGCGCTAACCCTACTGTGAACTGCACGTGTGAGGGGTCTAGATTGTGCATTCCTTATGGGAATCGAATGCCTGATGATCTAAGGACAAATGTAATGTGCTTAGATCATCCTGGAACCATCCTCCCAACCCTCCATCTGTGGAAAACTTGTCTTCCATGAAACTGGTCCCTGCTTCAAAAAGATTGGGAACCACTGGGTTAAGTAAGGCATTCGGACTTCACTCTAAAAGCAGAGTGGAACTACAGAAGGGTTTTTAGTGAGGAGTGTGATGTGCTTAGGTAAACACATTAGAAAGATCATTGGGTGCAACATCAAGAGTGGGTTGGAAGAACTCAAGTATGAACAGGGAAACTAGTTGGGAAGTTACTGTAATTTCAGGAAATGATTTTGGCTTGAACTAATCTAGTGGTGGTGAGTGAAGAGTGGAGGGATTCAAGAGAGGCAATTGGCAGATGTGAGGGAGCTAGGGTAAGAAGGGGCAAAGACTGAAGCTCTTTCGTTTGGGTAATGATGGAAGGTGGTGCCATCAGCAAGACAGGGATCATAGAAATGGGTATGTGGAAGTGCTAGATAAAGAAGACAGTGAGTTCAGTTTTTAACAAGTTGAGTTTGACGAGCTTGCAGAACACTCTAAAGATGTGTAGTTGATAGTCAGACAAATAGGTCTGAAGTTCTAAAGAGAATTATCAATTGAAGTACAGATTAGGGAGTTCATGATATAGATATGGGAGGAGATATCTTTGTTCAGGGAAATACCAACATTTAATGGCTTGGCAGAGGGAGAGAGTGCATAAAGAAGCATGACTGAGTAGTCAGAGAGTTAGAAGGCAAACATAGAGAGGAGTGCTTGGGGAAAAGAGAATTTAAAGAGAAAATGGTCCATCTCCCTTACCTTTAGTCATCCAGTCTCTAGGTTCCTGAATATTCGAATTAATTTTGGTCAGTAAGTCCTAGATTAGGATAAAAGAAAGCATCTCAAACCACTATTGTGTGAATGATATAGCCCAAGGTCATTGGTTTATTTTATTTAAACATATCTAGGTTCTTCTCCCTCTGAAGATTTTACCTAATGCTAAAGAGAATGAGAAGAAATCTTTATATACTAAAAAACTGTGTCAATAGTAGCCAGTAGGGAAATTGACCTATAAATACTCTGAATACATTAAGGGAAGTACATTTTTTAAAAATTGATGTCTTTTGGCTATGGTCAAATGTGATGATTGGTGAAAATGGAACTGAAGAATGACAGGAAATATTAATGGAAGGTAGCACACAGTCCTTTGGCCTTAGAAAGAGCAATGAACTGTATCTATTCCCAGAGGGAAAGTTTGATGAGTAATGATCTTGATACACATTTTAAACATTCTGACAGTGAGGTAATGGGTGCTTTTACTCTTTGACCAGCAGATTGATTCTCCTTTACTGTGGTTAGGTCTACTACTTCAAGCCTGTTTAGAGGTCCACCTCCAGGTACAATGGCAGAAGCATCACAACACCCATATTCCCGTTATAGGCAGTAAATGCTGTAAGAACCATTCTATAAGAGGCTGCAAGTGGGTGCTATAACATTAGGGCCTGCATTCCCTGCAGAGGGAAGAACACGAAGCTAAGGTCTCAAGAAGGTGTGCTTTCCCAAAACATCCCACTCTCCAGGTTGCTGATTAAGAGCTGATGTTTCACATTTAGATGCCCTTCCACTCCCACCCCCTTCCTAACAGCTCAAAATTTGAGTCAGGCCTGAACCTTGCTAAGGAAAACAGATTTGCTCTTTTTAGTCTTAGCAGCACTGGAGTCTAAAGACAGACTCTGTGGGAAGGCAGATCCTTAGTTACCTCCTCTCTAAGCTGTTGTAGGAATTTCAGATCTCTGCTTGCAAAAGCACTTTTACAGAGTTGAGACTTTTTGTGGGGAGGATGGGTAGGGGAACATATAGCCTTGAGTGATTCACTCCTCTCTCTGGGCCTCAGTTTTTCCCTGCTAACAGAGTCTGGATGGGGACCCTGGGCCTAGCCTGTGTCCCCAGCAGAGAGCTTGCCTAGAGCTAGGCCCTTCCCTAGTACGTTTGGCTGGCTCAAGAAGGCTGCTCTATATTTGGACAAGGCAAGTCACGATATGTCAGTTTGCAGAGAGGAAGCTTGTTTAGAGTGGGAACACCACAGGAAGAGGCTTCTACATTGAAAATGCAAGTTTCACTCTGAGAAAAGGGAGGAAGACAAAGAGCCCCTGAGGGTTGTGGAAATCAGAATGGTTAGATTCTGCCTGGCCCTGTCAGTGCTTGCCTGATACCTTGGCCTCATCAGTTTGTGTTTACTTATGTGAAGAGGCTCCAAGTTTAGAGAAAGGGTGTTAGAGGCAGACAACCCTAGTTCTGTCATTTGGCTGTTGTGTGACCATGGGTGAATTGTTGGACTTTCTGCACCTTGTTTTCTTTATCTGTTAAATGAGGATGCTTCTTTGGACTACAAGAGGAATAAATGAGATCTGTAATATAGAACAAATAGTGGTACAGAGCCTGGCTCTGGGAGGGATTACCCACCTCCAAACCCAGTCCTGTTCACTTTCACCTTGCTCACAGGTTACTCCTCTTTCCTGGAACTCATCTTTAGCACTCAGTGAGGTCTTTCTGCCAGTCCTAGTATGCATTGCCTGGCGTCACATTTTAGAAACTGCCTTTTAAAATTGTTTCACGGGTTTTGCTCATTTAGATGAATACTCTCTGAAGGAAGGAGCCCATCAAATACTTTTATCTTTCTACAATATCTGGTAAGGTGTTTGAGTACATAGTAGAGGCCTAAGGATATTTGAATGAATGGCTATAGAATGAACTAAGTTACAGAGAGAAGAGGGATGGTATGTACAGTGGTTAAGGCATGGATGACTTCTGAAACCAATTTGCTTGGTTTTGAATCCTAGCACTGCCAATAATGAGCTTTGTGACTTTTAAGAGAGTTGCTAAACTTCTCTGCTCCTCAGTTTTCTCACCTGTATAATGGCAGCAGTAAAAGTAGCACCTCTTTCCTAGGGCTGTTGTGAAAACTAAATAAGTTAATATTTAAAGAGTGTTGAGACCAATGCCTGGCACATAGTCCTATGTAAGAACTCACTATTATTATTTTAAAGAAAATGGGCTTAAGATCAGACAAACTTAAATTCAAAGCCTGCTCTACTTACTAATTATGTGAACTTGGATAGAAGTTATTCGATGTCTCTGTGCTTCAGTTTCCTTCTCTAATATACCTGCTTTATAAATTGTAGTGAAGACGTAGTTGAGCTGGTGGTGGCTGTCAGAAATCTGCTTCAGTTTCCCTGAAGTGTGAGTTCAATGGTGACTGCATGAAGAATGATTGCAGTGGCCCAGGCCCTTTTTAGGAAACTGAAAACCTGTGGCTCACCCTGACTGAGAAGAGGTGAGAGAAGATTTGAATCAGGGGTGGTGGATGCATTGCAAGAAGAGGTAGGGAAGTTATTTTATGCTGTTACTAAGCTGTATCACCAAAATCCGGACCAAATCATGTCATTAAAAGTGTATTTGCAAGGGAACTGCAGACTTTTGCCCATGTGAAATTCCAATACAGGCCCATACCTTTCTGCATATCTTTGGTTGTGTAAGATCTTGCTCGTGTTTTGTCCTTATGTAGCCAGCTGTGTTACTGTCAAGATGCTGCTGCAGGTGTGTGAGTGAAGATACTCCATCCTCTGCCAACCAAACTGGGTCTGTGATTCTCATTTTTAGAGAAGGTGAAATTTGCAAGCACAGAGCTTTTGTATATGAGAGGTGCCACTTGGCCTCTTCTTCTGAAGCTACCTTGGGACTCAGAGAGTCTTGATTTCTGGAGTTCAGGCTGTTATTATTATTATTTTTTTTGAGACAGAGTCTCAAGCTATCACCCTGGATAGAGTGCTGTGGCATAACAGCTCACAGCAACCTCCAATTCCCGGGCTCAAGCGAGTCTCCTGCCTCCGCCTCCCAAGTAGCTGGGACTACAGGCGCCTGCCACAGCGCCTGGCCATTTTTTGGTTGCAGCCATCATTGTTGTTTGGCGGGCCCGGGCTGGATTCGAACCCGCCAGTTCAGGTGTACATGGCTGGCGCCTTAGCCCGTTGAGCCACAGGCACTGAGCCATAGTTCAGGCTGTTATTGATACTCACTTCCAAGATCTGATTAGGTCCTGAGTGATGTTTTAGATCCTAGGGGGTCTATGTCCTCTTCTAACCTCTGTCAGTAGTGAGGGGGCTGACCGCTCTCCACTTTTCAGGTAGGACCTCTGTCAGTAGTGAGGGGGCTGACCACTCTCCACTTTTCAGGTAGGACCTCTGTCAGTAGTGAGGGGGCTGACCGCTCTCCACTGTTCAGGCAGGACCTCTGTCAGTAGTGAGGGGGCTGACTGCTCTCTGCTGTTCAGAGTAGAGGTGATCTGAGGGTGTAGGTCCATGGGCCTTGCAGGGCAGTGTGGGAAGAGAAGAGAAAGCGCAGGAGAGGCAGGCAGGCCATGCTGGCTTCTTCTCCAGGTAATTTGCTGTGTTTGCACCACAGGACTAGAGATTTGAACCTCTCCCTCACCTATCATCTGGTATGTTTAGATTTCTCATATCCATTTCTTCTCTCTGTCTCTCTACTGCTTCTTTATTTGAACTTCAGTGCTAAATTCTGCAGTGTAATCAATTCTTTGGTAAGGAGGTGTAAGATCTTTCTATATCAAATTTCAAATTTCATGTGTATTTGCTATATAATCTTGCCATCTAATAAAAATTATGTAGCTTCAGTATCAGCAATGCCAACAATTGATTTCAAATATCAAGATAACAGTAACCATTTCCTTTTTTTCATTACCTCAAAGTTCTTTATGAATATAGTCTTATTTTCACTTTATTTAGGCAGGAGAAAAGACCTTTGATTAACTTCATTTTGCAAAATAAAATTCAGATATGGGGAAGTTTAAAGAAGGTGGTTATGTTCAGGTGGTGGATCTGAATATACCAGTTTGGTGGTACCCAACCTGGCTGTACACCTGAGGAGTTTTTAAAAATAATGATACCCATGTTTTTCCCCAAGCCAATTAAAAATGATGATCCGGGTGGCACCTGTAGCTCAAGTGGCTAAGGCGCCAGCCACATACACCAGAGCTGGCGGGTTTGAATCCAGCCCTGGGCCTGCCAAACAATGACAACTATAACCAAAAAATAGCCGGGCGTTGTGTCAGGTGCCTGTAGACCCAGCTACTTGAGAGGCTGAGGCAAGGGAATCACTTAAGCCCAGGAGTTTGAGGTTGCTGTGAGCTGTGATGCCACGGCACTCTACCCAGTGTGATAGCTTGATGCTCTGTCTCAAAAAACAAAAAAACAAAAAACAAAAAAAACCCAAAAAACAATGATGACCCATTGGGATGATGTCAGGGCAAGAGTATTTTATACTTTCTGTAATGGGAAAGCCAGGTGTGGTGATCATGCCTAAAATCTCAGCACTTGGGAGGGTGAGGCAGGTGGATTGCCTGAGCTCACAGGTTAGAGACCAGCCTGAGCCAGAGCAAGACCCTATCTCTAAAAATAGCTGGGCGTTATGGCAGGCACCTATAGTCCCAGCTACTTGGGAGGCTGAGGCAAGAGAATTGCTTAAGTCCAGGAGTTAGAGGTTGCTGTGAGCTCTGATGCCACGGCCCTCTACCCAGGGTGACAAAGTGAGACTCTGTCTCAAAAAAAAAAAAAAAAATTAACAGGAAAATACCTAATCTTGCAATATCTTAGTAACAGCTAAAGATCAATCCTGAAAACTAAACATATGGAAAGAGATATAAAACTTTCTCTTTCAAAACGATTTTTTTTTTTTTTGAGAATCTGCTTTACAGAGTTCCTGAGTAAACAGCTAAAGATCCACAGGGTTCAGCCTTATCTGGAGGACAGAGTTACATCTCCTCCCATAATCCCCTGATAATCCCATCTCTGAAGAAAGGCAGAGGAACCAACAGTTTTTTGTTATCTGTGTGCCGTCAAGAAGAAAGAAAGGAGTGGATATAGTAGTTTCTTGACTGGACCAGGCAAATTTCAACTCCCTTAAAAGTAGCAAGCTACCTGGCCTTAGGGCTGGCCTTTCCCTTCTCTCTCCTTGGGATGCCATCCACTGCCTCCTTGATCTCTTTTCTCCCTCTTTCCCCGCTCTCCTTTATATTCACATTTCCTCTTTCCCTCTAACTTTATTTTAGGCTTTTATATCCTAATTTTTGTGTAGAGAAATCTATGTGCACCAGCTCATACCCTAACACTTCCTGGGTGAATCTGATGGGCAAACAGGGTTCAAAGTCACTGCTGAATTTACCAAGGTGGCAAGGCTTCATTGTCACTGTTTGGATTAGGAAATCACATGAATGAGTATAAAATAATTTTTTTTAAAAAATGTAGCTGATTGGGTGGCACTGTGGCCCAAAGGAATAGGGCACCAGCCCCATATACCAGAGGCGGTGGGTTCAAACCCAGCCCCAGCCAAAAACTGCAAAAAAAAATAAAAATAAAAAACAAAATAAGAATATATTAAAAAAATGTAGCTGATAATGTTAAAACTTGTTTTCTCTCATTACTTTTCAGACCATTTAGCATTTTGCATATGAAATTTTCTGGGCAGCAATAGCTACAAGGCTTTGTCTTTGTGTTTTTCATTTTAAAGAATAAAGCTTCAGGGTACTAGGACCGACTATACCCACCTTACCTTTAATCAGGACCTTAAACTGTGAATACATTGGTGTAACCCTTCTGTGTGCTCTCTTTAGTGTATGATTGTGTTAACTTTAGTGATTGTGAGTGAACTTGAGCAGAGTTCCCGTGGGGGGCTATTCTGAGTAGCTTTTCCATAATTAGGGCTTTTTCAAACTACACCACTCAGCACATTTCCCGCCCACCCCCATCCTAATCTGCTTGGTTATTTGATGAAGTAGTTAGCCTTGGCAACAGATAGAGTATATATCTTTTGGGTATGTGAGGGGGAAAATTATGTTGAGAGCCACAAGTTCCCTCTGCTCTCTTTTAAGTATGATGTATTCATCCTTGTCTTTAGAGCTTTATGTGGTAATGTCAAGCTAGTAGTTGTGGAAAAACCTGGGACTGGAAATCCTTTTTCATTTTATCTGGAAGTATGGTGCACATACAGCTGGAATTCTGTCCCTTTAGGGCAGAATTAATCCTCACTAGCCATGTTTAAACAATCAAGTGGCAAACGGGAAACTATTCTGTGCAAAAGGAAACCATTCAGGGCAAAAAGGAAACCATTCTGTGTAAGATTTGCCCCAGAATGGCACCTATTGGTGGCTGTGTCCCTCTTAAGTCTTTGGGAGTCTTCAAGTTTCTAGCTAGGGCGAGTTGCTTTGAAGCCATAGTTCTAATCATTAGCATTAGTGAGATGGTGCTCATTAGCATTTGGGAGGAGTACCCAAATCACAACAACAAAGGATGAGAAACTCTAGCTGGGGGCTGAGGGGCGGGAGGGTGAGCAGGATTGTTTCTTTTGGGACTAATACCAGAGTTATTTCCCTTGGTGCAAATCCATTCTTCTCTATGTGGGAATGTTTAATGTTCAAACTGTTAGGTGAAGGTCTCATTCAGAGAATTTAAAAAATATATACATTTTTCTATTTATCTAAACAAATCCATAAGCCCAACAAAATACTTCCTTTGGCGAAATGACTCCTTCAGAAAATTGAAAAGGCCTTCTGATGAGTGAGAGATCATTCCTGTCTTGTGAGTCTACCAGTCATTAAATCAAAGCATTAACAGCCCAGGGAGCCTTCTCTGACAGCCTGCAAACTTTGTGCAGTAGCCAAGCTGGGGACTGACAGAGGCTGATACTAATTTGTTTGTATATAAAGTTTTCGTTCCCAGAGTCTTAGATGTCACATACCAGGAAAGATGATTGTGAAAGGCAGGGACAAACTTAAGGGTTTCCCGGGTGTTCTTGTTGCACTTGATTTAACTAAATCTGCCTGAAAATGTTTGCCACTTAATTATCTAAACATGGCTAGTGAGGATTAATTATTCACATCCTGCAATTATTATAAATATGATTGTGTATGCCCACATATGTAAATGAGTCTTATAATAAAACCTTTAGCCTGGACATCTTCACTCCTCCCTTTTCTTTGCACTGTTGGTGAGTTTCATCCTGGAATTGTGTAGCTCTGTGAGGTGTAATGTTTTCTGATACTAGTGAACTGTACAGAGGGCTTGTGCAGAGAAAGTTCCGTCTAAAAATGTCTCCAAGGAGCTGAAGGCTCCCTTGCTTCCTTTTCCTCCATTTTTCTAAGCTGGATATAGCAACAGCACCCCCTAGTGTGTCACAGAGTGAGAATGGGCTCCTGCTTAATCCATTAAGTGAAATGTTATGGCTTGGCAGAGTAGAGTGTGGGAAACAGCTTGGCATTTATTAAACACTGTAGTTGAGGCTAAGTATGCAATAGCAGCATATCTTCTAGGTTTCAACAGCTAAGAAAGGAAGATAGAGACAGCTGGAAGATAGAGTTTTAGGTTACTTTATGAAGTTGTGAAGGCTAAGGAGAGCCACATTAGGAAATCAAAAGGTCACCAGGGAAGGGAGCTGTTCATATGTACAGTTTGCTATTCTTCCAAAGAATCCAAAGTGTGGCTGTGTGCATTAAAAGGAGGATGGATAATTGATTGAGCCTGGCCACAAAAGCCTGCCATTGGTAGCTGAGTCTAGGGGCCTGCGATGGGGCCAAAGCCTTTTTTCAGGTGTGAACCTGAAATTCCAAAGGCTCTAAGCAGTAACTTGACGGTTACTAAGGTATAAGTGATTGATAGAGGTTCACGTGATAAAAGTTTTGATTAAAGGAACTAGACCTTAAGAAAGTAAAAGAGGGGGAGAGATGGACTATAGATAGAAGGAAGAAGGGATGCTTCCTTCTTTCATTTTGTTCATCTAACAGATATTTATTGCTGAGCTGCTGTTCAGTGCCAACTTCTGTTCTATACCACATACTGGGAATACAGAGCCCCTGTCCTCATGGAGCTTACATTCTTCACACAGCTTAGTCTGTGATAAAATTTTTTTTTTTTTTTTTTTTTATGAGAGTGAGAGAGATAGAGGCTTGCTATGTTTTCTAGGTTGGAATGCAATGATGCGATCCTAAGTCACTGCAGCTTTGAACTCCTGAGCCTAAGTGACCTTTTGTCTTCAACCTCCCAAGTAGCTGGGACTACAGGCATATACCACCAAGCCTGGCTAATTTAAAAATTTTTTTGTAGAGATAGGGGTTTTGCTATGATGCCCTGGCTGGTCTTGAACTCTTGGCCTTAAGTGATACTCCTGCCTTGACCTCCAACAGTACTAGGATTGTAAGTATAAGCCACTGAATCTGGTGATATTTGCGTTTTAAAAGTACAATTTATTTATAGGCAGAATATTATTTGAAGACATGGAAATTATCTCTTGCCCAAAACTGTGTCCCCATCACCCTTAGTCTTTCCTGAAATTTCTAAACCTAACCCCTTTGTTCACTGAAGATCTGTTTTCTAAGAGGAGTAATAATGGCCTCATTAACTCCCTTTAATTACTTTGGCCTCATACTTATTGTTGGGAAAAACAACTTGACAAGACCTAGAGGGGGTGGGATACTGAGGGGTGGAATTATAACATTGGGACTGGCTAGCTGTGGCCTTGGGGGTTTGTTTCAAGGCCAAGTTTTCTTCATCTATAGAAACAATTGTATTCCTGTCAAGTTCCTTCTTGCTGTAACATTCTATTTCACTTGGCAAATGGCATTCAAGAAGGTACAGAGCATGGGACACACCTGGGAACCCTGGACAGTTGTTTGGGGATAGAAGTAGGATCAGATTAAATACTAAAAAAAAACAAAACAAAAAACCCCCACACACATGGAGAAGGAGCATAATTTGGCAATCAAATTTAGGCTATTTAAAAAGTGTTTCTAGGGCATTTATTCTTGGGTTCAATTTCTGACTAGAAACTGCCTAGAAGGGAAGGTGGTACTATGAATATGGTTGTTGCAGATTTTTCTGGGTAGCCCAATTAGTTTCACTTTTGTAGGTCAACTTAGTTTTGAAAATTATCTACTGACCTGACCCCCAAACTGCAGTTACTGGTTAACGAGCTGTGTGGTGTGTATTTTCTTGTGTGGAGTGTTTTCCCTTTAACTTTCCTATTCCAGGCAGAAATAGAGTACTGCAGGCCCATATTGTTTGACTCCTAGAGAGCAAGTGACCTACTTACTATTGTACCTGAAATATTCAATTAGAGTATATTTTAGGAAATGCTTTTTTAGCTAGAAACATGATTTTACTTTTGTGAGCACATACTTGGATAGAGAGACACTGAAAGGTATTCTTGACTGCTTTCCTGACCTGTTGTGTAACTTTGGATACTATGTGACTTCTGTCTTTGGAAAGAAGCAATGTGAAATTCATGTGCTTCGGGCAGCGCCTGTGACTCATCAAGTAGGGCGCTGGCCCCATATACCGAAGGTGGCGGGTTCAAACCTGGCCTCGGCCTAAACTGCAACACAGAAAAATAGCTGGGTGTTGTGGCAGGCGCCTGTAGTCCCAGCTACTCAGGAGGCTGAGGCAAGAGAATCGCCTAAGCCCAGGAGTTGGAGGTTGCTGTGAGCTGTGTGATGCCATGGCACTCTACCGAGGGTGATAAAGTGAAACTCTGTCTCTACCAAAAAAAAAAAAAAAAAAAATTTAATTAAATTCATGGGCTTCTTTAGAAAAGGCAATTTGGCACCCTAGCCAGCTCAGTGGAGCCGGCGGACCTGCCGCCTCCTCCTTGGTGGTGTTGGTGCTGCAGCAGCCAGCTGAAGAGCCAGTGGGCTGGATGACAGGCAAGGAGGGGGACCTACAACGCCCACAAGAGGCTCCAATAGCCAAAAAGGCTGGACAACTGCTGAGGAGACACCTGTGCCTTGGTGTCTCCTTCACTTTACACTTGGGACTAAATGTGGAACCCCCATTTCCTATGCCTAGGTCA
>CAUYRH010044157.1:0-27677 GCA_963574655.1 Perodicticus potto
TAGTCCCAGCTACTTGGGAGGCGGAGGCAGGAGACTCGCTTGAGCCCAGGAATTGGAGGTTGCTGTGAGCTGTGATGCCACGGCACTCTATCCAGGGTGATAGCTTGAGGCTCTGTCTCAAAAAAAAAAAAAAAAAAAAAAGAAAGGTACATTTAGCTACAATTTCCCATTTTCCCTATTATGGTGACTAAAGGGGCAACTCTTGAGACACCCTGTAGACATTTCTCCAAAGATAAACTACAAATGGCCAACAGGCAGAAGAAAAGATGCAACTGGGAGGACGAGGCAGGTGGATTATCTAAGCTCAAAGATTCAAGACCAGTCTGAGCAAGAGCGAGACCCGGTCTCTAAAAATAGAGACGCCAGGCCTTGTGGCAGGATCTGTAGTCCCAGTTACTCAGGAGGCTGAGACAAGAGAATGGCCTAAGCCCAGGAGCTGGAGGTTGCTGTGAGCCATGAAGCCATGGCACTCTACCAAGGGCGACAAAGTGAGACTGTCTCTAAAACAACAACAACAACAATAAAAGAGGGGGGTGCAGCGCCTGTGGCTCAGTGGGTGGGGCGCCAGCCCCAAGTGCCGAGGGTGGTGGGTTCAAGCCCAGCCCGGGCCAGCCAAACTGCAACAAAAGAAGAACCCGGCATTATGGCGGGCACCTGTAGTGTTAGCTACTCGGGAGGCTGAGGCAGGAGAATCACCTAAGCCCAGGAGTTGGAGGATGCTGTGAGCTATGTGACACCATGGCACTCTACCAAGGGCAATAAAGTGAAACTCTGTCTCTACAAAAAAAAAGAGAGAGAGAGAGAGAGAGAGAGATGGTTTGGAGAGCTTTGGGGATAGGGTGGGGGGTGATGAATAATAATACATCCATATTCTCCAAGGGGCCAGATGCTTCTGTGTTCAGTGCTTCCAAACATCACTCTTTGCGTAGCTTCATCTGGCTATTCATTTATATCCTTTTAAACATACTTTGCATAATACACTGGCACTTGTAAGTGCACTGTATTTCCAGGGTTCTGAGGACCAATCTAACAATTATTGAACCTTGGGTGGGGTTCCTGGGACACTCCAATATATAGTCAAGTCAAAGTTGTCAGTTACCTGGGAACCCACGACTTTTAATGGCTTTCTGAAGTGGAAGCAGTCTGTGGGACTAAGCCCTTTACCTTAGGGTCTGTACTAACTTTGGTTAGTGTCAGAATTGAATTGAAATGCAGGATACCCAGCCAGTGTTGAAAAATTGTTTGGTGTGAGAAAATCCCACATATCTTGTGTCATAAGAGAAGAATTAAGTGTGGGATGGGCCTGGCGGCTCACACCTGTAATCCTAGCACTTTAGGTGGGTGAGGCAGAAGAAATGCTTGAGCTCAGGAGTTTGAGACCAGCCTGGGCAACAAAGAAAGACCATGCCACAAAAAAATTAGTCCCAGTATTCAGGAGGCTGAAGCAGGAGGACCAATTGAATCCAGCAGGTATGAGGCTGCTGTGAGCTATGATGACATTACTGCACTCTAGTAGTTGAATGATGGGCAATAAAGCAAGACCTTGTCACTCCCCTGCAAAAAAGAAAACAAAAACAAAAAAACCCTGGGCTCAGTGGCTCATGCCTATAATCCTAGCTTGCTGGAAGGCCAAACCAACCTGAGCAAGAGCAAGACCCTTGTCGCCACTAAAAATACAAAAGCTAGCCAGGTGCTTGTAGTCTCAGCTACTCAGAAAACTGAGGCAAAAAGACTGCTTGAGCCCAGAAAATTGAGGTTTCTGTGAGCTAGGTTGATGCTATGGCACTCTATCCCAGGGCAATAGTGTTACACTCTATCTCAAAACAAAAACAAACACAAACTTATGATTGAGTGAGTACAGGAGAAGGAATACTTGGTTTCTTCTCTATAGACTTAGAAGTTAAAGCACAAAATTACCTTTTTACCTAGCAATTATACTCTAGGTATATATTAAAAGCAAATTAAAAAATACTTCCACATTAAAAACATGTACTTAAATGTTCATAGCAGCATTATTCATAATAACCAAGAAGTGGAAAACAATCCAAATTATCAATCAAATTGATGAATAGAAACAAAAAACAACCCAAGTACCAACTAATAAGTGAGTAAACTGTGGTATAACCAAAAAACAGATCATTATTCAACCACAAAAATGAAGTATTGGGCAGCACCTGTGGCTCAAGGAGTAGAGTGCTGGCCCCATATACGAGGGGTGGCGGGTTCAAGCCCGGCCTCGGCCAAAAACTGCAAAAAAAAAACCAAAAACAAAAAAGAAGTATTGCTAGAAGCCACAACATAGATGAGCCTCAAAAACAGTATGCTCAATGAAAGAAGCCAGTCACATAAGGTCACATGTTGCATGACTTAAGATCCAGAGATAGAAAATGAGCAGTTTCCACAGACTGGGGAAAGAGAGAAATTGGAAATGACTGCTAATAGATAAGGAGTCTCCTTTTGGGGGGGTGATAAAAACATTCTGGACACAGAAAGTGGTGATGGCTGTGGCTGTATTAAAAACCACATGACGCCAGAAAAAGCGTGCAAGGTGAGAGTTTAAGAAGCTAAGCTGAAGCAGTACAGTTGAACAACTCTGCTAAGCCTTTCTCACATACCTTCCATGATTAGTTAAGGTTTCTCCATTATTGTGAGGATGTTTACCTCAGGAAATAGTCACACAGACAACAGGTGTTGCGATGTTGGTAAAGGTTACTCTGATGTGTTTTCTTTAATGGTGCTTTGTTGAAGTGAAAATTACCTTTCTGTTGTTTAAACATTTTGCACTGTCAGAATGAAGACTACTTTGATGTTACTTCCTATCAGATCAAGTTAAGATTTTCAAGGTTTGTCTCCTTGCATTTCCACTACAACAAATAGAATTGTACCTAAGGCAAAACAGTGTTTGAGAGACTTGGCTCACTGTTCTCCTTAACTCCTGGCCTTCTGACAATAAAATTTGGTGGACCTAATGCCCGTTTCTGCATCTGGCTGACAGTGACAGTCAGTTGTACCCTCTTCGTCTGCTAACACACTAAAGTGTATGCTTTAAAAGGGTAAGTTTTATGAAATGTGAATTATGTATCAATAGAAAGAAAAAAGACTGTCTTTTACAAATGATGTAGCAGGCTCACAACTTTACTTGGCTAATTCTCAAATTTTAAAGAGGACTGGTGAAGAATGCATGCTAATTAGAAACCGTACTTCCGACCTCCTTCCTGTTACGATGCATGAAAATACAAACAGAAAGTTCATATGACACATGGTCATAAAGGAAATCTGTATTTTTTTCCATTGACAGCTAACATAGGAACTAGAAATCAGAAAACAAAATGAGTATCTAGTTGGGGTAGTTTAAAAGAGGAAGGCTATAACATTATAACTCAAAAGCAACTCCAAAGATCCATGAAATAAAATAATCTGTAATCTTATCCCACGATTATTATTCCTATTTAATATTGGGGGTGGGTAGGTGAGAAGTTACACAGCTATTAAGCAACAAAACTAGAATTTATTTATTTATTTATTTTGAGACAGAGCCTCAAGCTGTCACCCTGGATAGAGTGCTGTGCCATCACAGCTCACAGCAACCTCCAATTCCTGGGCTCAAGCAAGTCTCCTGCTTCCACCTCCCAAGTAGCTGGGACTATAGGTGCCCGCCACAACGCCCGGCCATTTTTTGGTTGCAGCCGTCATTGTTGTTTGGCAGGCTGGGCTGGATTCGAACCCGCCAGCTCAGGTATATCTGGCTGGTGCCTTAACCGCTTTAGCCACAGGCGCTGAGCCCAAAACTAGAATTTAAACCCAAGTTTATGTGATTCCAAAAGCTGTGCTCACTTATTCATTCATTCAACATTTACTAAGGGCCTCCTATACACCAGACACTAGGTCATACTCAGGGGGAAACAATAAATTAGTTAATTGGTAAGTCAAGAGCATGAAAAAAAATTTTTTTAAGTATGAACATTTATCATGGTAAGGGGGATTTTACTACTGTACTCCTGCCAGGGTGGGAGTGGGAGACTAGTTTATTTTAGGCAGCCAAGGAAGGCCTCTCTGGGGGAAAAAAAATGGTATTTGAAAAAAAGATCTGAGTAAAAAAAGGAAGTAAGGCTCGGGGCCTGTGGCTCAATGAGCTAAGGCGCCAGCCACGTGCACCTGAGCTGGCGGTTCGAATCCAGCCCGGGCCGGCCAAACAACAATGACAGCTGCAAACAAAAAATGGCCGGGCGTTGTGGCGGGCACCTGTAGTCCCAGCTACTTGGGAGGCGGAGGCAGGAGACTCGCTTGAGCCCAGGAATTGGAGGTTGCTGTGAGTTGTGATGCCACAGCACTCTATCCAGGGTGACAGCTTGAGGCTCTGTCTCAAAAAAAAAAAAGATTTTCTTGTTAAGTGTTTTATCTTACTCTTTACATTCTAATCATATGCAAATAATTTTTTACATTTATTTCCCTTTCATCATGAATCTGGTCCTTAAGCTTTAATAAATTGACTGTGTTATTCACACAAAGAACTTAGTTTCTCTGTTTAATCAAAAAATGGAGAGTCCTAGGGTACCTGCTTCTTTGCTTAATGTTGTTTTTTACATCTCATTAACTTCTAATTGACACTACTACTCAAGGTATACTTTTTTGTGCTGCTATGGCCACAAGCAAATTATTCTACCCCTCAGGACTGCTCTGGCAGCTAATCACAAAACATCCAGGCTACTTTCTTGATTTTTACTGATATTAATTTATTCTGAAATAGTCTTCATCTGTTGCACAAATGCTGCAGATTTAATTAGAGAGTTGTTACATCTCCATACTTCAGATCTCCTATAATTTAGTATTTCACCAGAGACATTGACACCAGGAAATTACCAAGCAAAGTTAGATTTTTAATAGCAGATGTTTGCATACTTCAACATATCCCATATTTCTTAATACAGAGGTAGTCAGGCTTCAGCAAAATGGAAAAAAAAAGTCAAGTTTCACACATAATTTTCAATAGTCTATTCATCAATATTATTATGAAATTGCATATAAATGATAACTACACACAATATCATTCTATATCATGCCTCTATGTCTAGTTTTTCTTTTTTTTAACCTTTTCAGTATATTGTGAAGATCATTACAACATAGCAAGAAGGATTTTCTCCATTCAGAGTTTGGAAGCTGCACATTATTATGTCCTTTAGATGTACTATAAGTAAATAGTCTCTGAAAATTGGCATTAAGATAGTTTCAATGATCTAAGAATATCTTGTAACTATAGGGAAGTGGGTCACAAATCAGTTTCTAAAATTAATATGGTTTGCCTTTTGACATTCAGATCTCAGATGCCTAGGAATTTATGTTCTCAATATGCAATTTAATCCTGTGGAATAAGCTTATTGATGGGTTTCATTTTATAATGTTTTACTATCATCTATTTAAATTAAATAGTACATAAGATCATTAATCATTCCAGGAATATATTAATATAAAAAGTGTGCGATCATGTTAAGTACATTTTTTCAAATTGTGAAATATACTGACTACATAGAAAACTCATAAGTGATGTAACAGACAAATATTGTTTGTATAAACATAGACATGTATACATGTATATGCATTATATATGAAGTTGATGTTAACATTTTGTCATATTTGCTATATTGTTGTGATTTATTTTATTTTATTTTATTTTTATTAAATCATAGCTGTGTACATTAGCGCAATCATGGGGTACAGTGTGTGGGCTTCATGTACAATCTGAAAATTTTCATCCAACTGTTCGACATAATCTTCATGGGATTTTCTTGGATATTGTATGAAAACATATGTATTCTGCATTTAGTAAGTTTCACCTGTATGAAGAGACCTACTACCCCACTTTTCTCTTACATTATGATTTACTATTATTCTGAAGTTTAGGTTTTTCTTCTGATTAACACTTTTGCACATTTTCAGTATAAAAAATCTGTTCACACTATATACTACTGTGTACCATGATGTAAAATTTATAAAATTTCTATTGTACCCTGTCCTATTACATAGCCTTTTTAGCTCTTTTGTAAATTTCATTTATTGCTCAATATTAGCACAGAAAAATAAAAAGAAAATTATTGTAATAGAAATAGATAATATGTACTCCTTTAATTTAAAATAAATATGTCCTGAAGTGAACACAAACATTACACAACTTAAAAGCAAATACACAATCAAATATCTTCTATACAGCTGTATGTATGCACACACAGAGTGTACCGACACAATCATACACAAACAACATGTACACAGTCTCATTATGACAACTAATTGCCCTGCAACCATGGAAGAGTTGACATTTCTCCACTGACATTTAATGACACTTTTAATATAAGCCAGTCACATAAGGACTTGTTCCTTGTCTCTGTCTTCCATTTCTTTGGTATATGTTTTATCATTGAACAAACAGTACAGTTCAAAATTACTGTGTAAATCCAGTGTGTTATTTTCTGTGTGTACATGACACATTTATTGCTTCTACTTTTCTAAGTTATTTTGGTCCTCTTAGTAAATTCACTCATATGAATTTCTAGAAGTTTGCCAAATACCCTGTTTAGTCTTTGTGAAGGATTACATTGTTCTTCTAAAGACATATAAATAAATTTGCCATCTTTAAAAGACTGAATTTCTTCTCACAAACATGGAATATTGTATAAATACTCATACAATTCAGTGTGCATGATTATGTGCTATTGTGAACCCGATCATATAAGTTCTTTGCATTTGATTATTTAATTGAAGTATAGAATTTGAATTTTGTATTCATTTATTAAATTATTTTATACACTCTAATCATGAACTCCAGATTTGTTTGATATTAAATGTATGATAAAAATATTTACAACTACATTAACATCTATTTTTATTTTTCTACTTAAGTCAGTTTAAAATTTATTACTTTTCTCTCTTATGTACAACTAGTAAGAAACTATAGTTCAATTGAAATAGCCATGTAAAATGCTTTTACTGCAAATTAAAAGGAAATTTGCAGGATTTTACTGCAATTAAAAGGAAAATTTTAAGTGTTTTCCATTAATAATACCACATTAAAGAAATTATGGTAGATTCACTTCAATATTATCAGTTAAACCACAAATATAATAATAAGTGTGGTTTTTAGAATGTTTTTGGGCATTTAGGTGTTTTATGGTCTCTACTGTTTTAATTTTTTGCTCTAATAACTCCAGAAAAATGTATTCTGAAGTGTAATAACATTTATATTTATGAAATAAACTCAAATTGTTTACATTGTGTTTTCATATTAAAAGCTGGGCAAATACTTAGATTTTTATTCTGTGTACATATCATCAATGTGGTTTGAATGTTTTTAAAAAGTTTCTCAAAATTTCATAGACTGTTAAAAAAGTGTGGTTACCTTTTCTTGAAATGTGACCCCAATTAAAAAATATAAAAACGTGGGTGAGAGCTTAATTTCACATGTATATGTTGGAGGGTGGGTTATTACAATTGTGACAAAATAAAACTTTTGTATTTAGATTTCAACACTTTAGCATGATTACTATACTAATATTTTTCTAGAAAATTTTCCATTTCTTTAAACATTTCACATTTTCAACATCACGTTTTTAAAAGTATGCTCTGTTTTTCTAATTATGTAATATTTTGTATGAATATATAGGAAGGTATTCAAATTTTATGATGTCTTTTTTAAGCATTCTCTACCACAAGTTGATTGCAATATTTCATAATATTTATTTGGACGCTTTTTTTCCTTTAAATGATGCATATCCTATTGTACTGTTGTATGTAAAGAAAATTATTTTGGCTTTATTTATCTGTTTCATTTTCTAAAATATTTTTCTAACCCTCCCATGTATTATGTCTATTCTCCTATACATATTTTTATTATCTTCTTGTGTTTTATGCTTAGGGTATTGATTTTCAAATTTTAATTTTTTTGTATGAATTAATCTCTTGAAAATTCAAAGTAATTCTTTTCTTTTTTTTTCTTCTTTTTGAGACAGAGTCCCACTGTGTCACCCTCAGTAGAGTGCCTGGCGTCACAGCTCACAGCAACCTCAAACTCCTGGGCTTAAGCAATTCTCTTGCCTCATCTTCCTGATTAGCTGTAATTATTTTCTTGATGATATCCCAGAAGTTTTGATATTATTTCTATTGTGTAATTTTAAACTGTAAGTATGATTGTGTGTTTTAAATTTAAAGTTTTTTCATTTTTAATATTTTATTATAAGGTTAGTCATAACTAATACCTCTGATATATGATATATTTTTGAAATATGACCACCCTACAAATGCTAAATGTGTATCTGAAAAGAATGAAACAATGGGTTTTATTTCCCATATGGTTATCCAATTTTTCCAAAACTATATATCAAGAATGCTTATCCTTTCCACAGTATGTATTCTTGACAGCTTTGTTAGAGATTAGTTGACCCTACTATTATATAGGGTTTATTTCTGAGCTTTCTATGATGTCTATGTGTCTTTTTTATACCTATACTATATTTTTTTATTATCCTAATTTTGTATTATAGTTTGAAACAAGAAAGTGTAATGCCATCATCTATTCTTCCTGCCAAAGATTGCTTGATTATTGATGTCTTTTGTCATTTCAAGAAAAAAAATATATTGAAATGTTGATGGGGAGTGAGTGGAATCTATAGATTGCTTGGGGTATTTTAACATATTAATTCTTCCACTTCATCAACATAGGATATATTTTCATTTGTTTGTGTCTTTTTCAGTTTCTTTTATCAATGTTTCATACTTTTCAGTGTGCAAAATTTTCACCTCTTTGGTTAAGTTATTCCTAGATATATTTTTTTTGTGTGCAAATAGGAATGCTTTCTTAATTTCTTTTGCAGGTAATTTGCCATTAGTGTATAGGAATGCAAACTTATTTTTTTGTATGATGATTTTTGTATCCAGCAACTTCACTGAATTCGTTGGCCATTCAGGCTTTAAAAAACCAAATTCGTGTGAAATTTAGGATTTTTTTTCTATTTTTTTGTGAAAAATGACATAGATATTTTCATGGGAATTGCAGTGAATCTGTATATCACATTAGGCAGTACAAGCATTTTGAAAATAATTGATTATTTTAAACCATGAGGATGGCATGATTTTCCCTTTGTATCATCAAAAATTTCTTTGAGCAATGTTTTGTAATTTTCCTTGTAAGGATCTTTCACCTCCTTGGGAATGTATATTCTTAGGGTTTTTGGATTTTTTTGTAACTATGTAAGATATATACCATTATTATTATTATTATTATTATTATTATTATTATTATTGTTTTGTAGAGATAGAGTCTCACTTTATCACCCTCAGTAGAGTGCAATGGCATCACGGCTCACAGCAACCTCCAACTTCCGGGCTTAAGCGATTCTCTTGCCTCAGCATACCGAGTAGCTGGGACTACAGGTGCCTGGATATATACCGTTCTTAATTTGATTCTCAGCTTAGATGTTATCCATTTGTTGTTACACTTTACTGAATTTGTGTGTCAAGAGGATTTTGGACGATTGTAGGATTTTCTATAGATACATTCATATCATTGGAAAACAGGGATAGTTTGACCTCCTCTTTTCTAATTTGGATGTGGTTTATTTCTTTCTCTTGCCTGGTTGTTCATGCTAGGATCTCCAGTACTATGATGTACAGAAGCAATGAAAGTGAGCTTCCTTTTCTTGTTACAGCTTTACCTTTCAGGTCTACCCCATTCAGTATGTTGATTGTATGTCTTACATGGCTTTTATTATTTTCAGACATGTTACTTATAATTCTATTTTGTTAAGGGTTTTTGTCATTCAAGGTTTATAGATTTTATCAAGCATTTTATGCATCTATTAAGATGATATTAGGACTTTTATTTCATTTACATGGTGAATCACATTTGTTGATATTTGTATGTTAAACTATCCTTACATCTTTGGAATGAAACCCACTGGCTGGTGGTGAATTACTTTTTTAATGTGATGCTAGATTCAATTTTCTAGAATTTAGTTAAGTATTTTTGCATCTATGTTCATAAGGGATGCTTGTCTGTAGTTTTTTGTTTTTTGTTTTTTGTTTTAATTGTGTCCTTTGCAGTCTTTGGTATCAGCATTATATAATGAGTTAGGTAGGATCCCTCTCTTCGTAATGTTAAATAACACTTTGGTGTTACACATACCAATTATTCTTTGTAAATCTGGATGTAACCCACTGGCTGCTATTGAACTTACTTTTTTTGGTAGGAGTTGATTCCATATCTTTTAATAAAAACCATTCTAGGGCAGCACCTGTGGCTCAGTGGGCAGGGTGCTGGCCCCATATACCGAGGGTGGCAGGTGCAAAACCGTCCCTGGCTGAACTGTAACAAAAAAATAGCTAGGTGTTGTGGCAGGCATCTGTAATCCTGGCTACTCAGGAGGCTGAGGCAAGAGAATTGCCTAAGCCCAGGAGTTGGGGGTTGCTGTGAGTTGTGTGACGCCACAGTACTCTACTGAGCGTGATAAAGTGAAACTCTGTCTCTACAAAAAGAAAATAAAGAAAAATAAAAATAAAAACCATTCTAACGAGAGTAAGGTGTTAGCTCTCTGTGGTTTTAATTTGCATTTGCTTGATGATTACATAATTGTAAGCATTCTGTTTTTGGTATAATAGATAATTTTTATAGACCAAGATAAAACTACATTATGGAATTTTGTTTTCCAATGTATGCAAAATTATATTTACCTTATATGTATATGTCAAAAGAATACAGGTAGTTTGAACACACATTGTTCAATTATCTGTTATGCAAAAACAGAATGCTTTAAATTATTTATGAAGTAAAAGTATTTATTTTTATAAACTATAAGAAGGAAATAATCTTCTTATAGTTGATTGTAATTAGTATAAGAAAGTTATTTTCCTTCTTATAATTCTATTTTATTAACTCAAAAGAAATTAGAATTATTTGGATTTTGTAGTAAGATACCCTTTAAAAATATTGTTGACTGTGACCTTGACATATTTGTACAATATTTTATTCCAATAAATATGTGAGCATTATTTTCATATTCCTGGAAGAATTAACACTAAAAATAGAATTTCTGGGAATAATGTCAAAATGGTTATTAATTGCTATTAGCTTATACAATGATATCATTACTTAGAATATCACTCTTCCAAATAAGAAAATTTTAAAAGATAATAAACTAGTAAAGGTCAACACTCATGCACTTGTTACATCGACCATAATGTGATACAAAATGAGTAAGAATACACACTGGTTTCTTTAAAAAAATACTCACTAGAAATAGATATTTGGTACTTTGTCTGAATTTGAAATACTTCCTTTTTTATTCAAATTATTTTATTCTACTCTAGTGTATATATTGCCTATATATACAATATAAATAATATGCATATTGTCTATAATGATAAACAGAGTCAAAACTCTCCTTGATTTATTATGCCAAGAGACTAGAGAGGGATTGAGATGAGTAAGCAATAAATAATAATGTAAAGTAAGGAAAGCTAATGTTAGGGTAGAATCTCATGAGAGTACTTGTAGGTGAGAATCACTAATCAACATTTGTCATGTGTGCATACACACGTTTACGAGTGATCAGGGAAGGCCACCCGCATAAGATGAGGGACCAAAAATGCAGGGGTCAAAGTAGCAAATATCTAGGTTAACCAAGTTGAAAGAGCTAATGTACAACATGAGGACTGTAATTAAAAACAGTGTTTTCTATTCAGGTTTTGTTTTTTTTTTTTTGCTAAATTGGTACATTAGAGCTCATCTTGCCGTAGGAGGGAAAGATGGATAATTGTGAGAGGATGGGTGTGTGGATTCCTTCCACTGCAGTAACCATTTTACTGCATGTGTGTATCTTACAAGATAATTTATATAACTGAAATATACATAATACTTTTTTTAAAAGAAATGCATTACATTTGTTTTTGGTAGTCAGGTGAAAATTATATATCTTTGCCTACATTTCACTGAATGAATGTAACATAACACACTCCTTGTTAAATATATTTTTCTGGAAGTTTCACCATGGAAAATGAATTTCTTCCAACATTTGAAAGACCAGTTAATATATATATTTCTGAAAATCAAAGGAAAGAACATTTTAAAGTTAAAAAATAATAAATAAGTTTGACCATTGGGAAAGAGGATCATATTTTATAAAATGACATTATTAGAGATGTAGGCTGAGCAATATATTTAAATAACTAATCACTATGTGACATGATTCTAAAGCTTTTTCTATGTATCCTTCATATGTGTGTGTGTGTATACACGTACACAGGTCTGTTATTCATCTATTATTCATATATGATTAATCAAATGTCAGGTCTTCAGAGAAAAGTCTGGATTCTGACCTTAATCCAAAGCGTTTGTCTTCCTGGAAGCTTTTCATAGATCTCCTGTCAAGAGGGAGTGAACCCCTGGCCACAGTCGGTAAACCTAAATTACACGTATCCTCAAGGCAAGCCTCCTATTCTCTCACTTGCCTGGGGCCAGCATAATTCTAGTGTCTCCCTTAGTAGTGCATAACTTACATTTTAGTTTTATGTCTCTGTACCATTTCAGCAGGGCGAAGACTTCCATTAATGCTTGTGACTGAAGAAAGTTTAGAGAGCCATGACTGATATTTTTATGTATGTTTTAGAAAAGCAGACCAATATTTTTGACACAGTAAATATATTTTTAATACAGGAATTATACAGCCTGAATTTCACAGAAATTCTTTAAATAAAAGCTACTGACCAATATTTACATGAGGATTCATCTGACATTTATAATGTAACCTAGCCAAAAATGAAAAACTGAAACATAAAGGATCATAGTGATCTTAAGTTTTTGTTTATTATTTGAATGCCAAATATAAATAGCCCAACAAATTTATTTTCTAAATATCTATGCTTATGTATTGTCTGTAAATTAAATTTTGCATGGAAGATATGAAATATAAAAGTTGATTATAATGTGATTTGATCGTTTCCTTGTGTTAAAAAGACAAGGCAAAAAATGAAGTCAGATTTGAAGTTAAGGACTAGTGAGTTTTTTTCATTTATGTAATTGTAAAGTTTTGAAGAATTATTTAACTCTATTTCTATTATAAACTGTATTTTTAAATTTGAATAAAACTATATGGATCATTTTATTTTCTAGACTTCTTAGAAATCCTGAGACCTTTAGGTGTTCATTTTGGGTAAGAATATCAGGCAAGGAGTGTTGCAGATGAACTAACAAAAATGCAACATATATTGAAAAAACTTGGTCAACACTAGAAAGAAGTTAATGCCCACAGCCTTTGCATTGGTGATGAGACCAGGCTATTTTATTCTCACTTCAATTTCACCACACCATTCAAACAGATGTTGCCTTATAGAAACAGTAAAAACCTGGGAAGTTTTCCAGATTCATTTATCTAAAACCAAAGAGCTCAATTTGAGATACATTTTGTAGGGTTCTTCATTCTCTCGTCAAAACCTAAATCTCTGACAAAGGATCATCTGTATTCTGTGTGTGAAGCAAAGGCGCCTTCGTTGCGTGCATCCCTTTGTGACTTTAATGCATTATTCTGTACTGGGGATGCAGGAAGTAATTCAAGCTTATCATTGAAGACTCACTCTGTGGAAATGTTACATGCAAAGTAGTAATCCAATTTGAGAACAATATGTTTGCTTTCTTTCAGAGGGAGCTGGTCAATGTGTACTTCCTAGTTTCCAAACTTAAAAGGTTTCCCTGACATTTCTAAAATTTGCATTGTGAAATAACAGACATAGTATAGTATGAAATTGTAAAATGTTTACATATTCATTTGGGATCGCAAATGTCACCACAACTCAATTCAATTACAATTGTAGACAACTTTAGGTGCAACAACAGCTACTATATTTTTATAACCATGTTGTGATACAAGTTTATTTTTTTAAGTAAAATGTTTTCTTTACTTGTTCAATGTAACTATATTTGTACTGTGTTTTTCTGCTTGGATACTAAGCTTTATAACCTCCTGGGTTTGAAGATAACTTACATTAACACATCCTGTCACTATTCTTTTGATTTTCCATAACATTTTATCCCATCTTCAAAGCACCTAAGACCAGAGAAAGGAAAATGTTGCTACAATTGTGTTTCTCAATGAATCTGTTTGTGCCTATAATATATTTGAAAGATAACAGTCTAAACAGTTAACTGTAAATAAAGTGACATTTCCAGTAAAAGAGAGATCTTTCTTTTTACCATTCATGGACTGTTTCATTTTTCAAAATAATTTTTTTTTGAGACAAAGTCTTATTCTTTTGCCCCAGGCTAGAGTGTCATTGTGTCAGCCTAGTTCACAGCAACTCCATACTCTTGGCTTCAAGCAATCCTCCTGCCTCAGCCTCTCAAGTAGCTCGGACTACAGGCACCTGCCACAATGTCCAGCTACTTTTTCCTTTTTCTTTCTTTCTTTTTTTTTTTTACAATTGTTTGGGATTCATTGATGGTACAAAGAATTAGGTTGCACTGATCACTGATTGCATTTGCTAGGTAAAGCCCCTCTTGTAATTGTGTCCCACCCCCAAGAAGTCCCTCTTGTAATTGTGTCCTGCCTCATGCTGTGAGCCCCATCCCCCTCTCTCCTTTCCTCTCCCTGATCTTTCATTCCCCTACCCCCCACCATGTATTAAATCATCTACTCCCTTCATATTAGAATTGAGTATATTAGATTCTTGTTTCTTCATTCTTGTGATGCTTTACTAAGCAGAATGTGTTCTAACTTGATCTATGTTAATACGTAAAGTCTCCATCTTTGCATATCACTGATGGTTTGGTATATGTACACCACAGCTCGTTAATCCATTCCTGGGTTGGTGCACAGTTGGGTTTCCATATTTTGGTGATTGTAAATATGACCTATGATAAACAGTCTAGTGCAAATGTCCTTATATGATAAAAGGATTTTTTTCCTTCTGGGTAGATACCTAGTAATAGGATTGTAGAATCAAATGGGAGGTCTAGTTTGAGTTATTTGAGGATTCTCCATACTTCCTTCTAAAAAGTTTGTGTTAGTGTGCAGTTCCCCCAGCAATGTAAACATATTCCCTTTTCTCCTTACATTTTCTATTTTTAGTAGAGACAGGACTCACTGCGTTGCTCACGTTGGTCTCAAGAGATCCTCCTGCCTTGGCGTCCCCAAGTGCTAGGATCATAGGTGTGAGCCAATGCACCCAGCCCATAATAATTTCTTTTTGATCCTGTAGTATCAGGAAATGTACTAAGTGGCCTTTTTATATCTCAATGAACTTTCACAAAGATAATTTTATAGGTGAATGTAAATATATCTTGAAAACAGTTTTACAATGTTAACTGCAATTGAATTACTATCTAAGACACGTTTTGAAAATTACTATGTATGTATAATCTTTAAAAATCAAGTGATTTTATGCCATTTTTATTTATTGGATGGGCACTTTCTTAAGGAAAAGTATTCTGTCCAAGATTTCCTGTATATGTCACTGAAGGTCTCCTCAAGTAAACTTAGCTCACATACTGTTATTCAAGAGCATATGTTATTTATGCTGTTAATTGTCTGATATAGATAATAATTAAATTGTGTTAAATTATCAATGTGTAGGTCTTTAGGTAATTCTTCATATACCATGTTAGTGCTCCAGAATACACTCTATGATAGTTAAATTTGAAAAGCCAAGCTTTAGTAAAACATAGGGTAAAAATTTATGTCCTCTTAGAAACTTGACCTCCTTTATCATTTTGAAATTCTCCTCTGCATCCTTCATCTTTTTTCTCTTTCTTTCTTTTTGCTCTGAAGTTGCTCTGTCTGAAATTAATACAGCTGCTACAGCATATTTTTTCATGGTATTACAATGGTGTATAACATATGACAATGCAATATTACCAAAAAGATGTAGGTAGATTCCTGATAAAATATGTGTAAAGATAAATAAATGTATATATATAATTATATATGTAATTGCATAAATAATTACAAATAAATATGACTAAGAAAGTGGAAAATGAGTTATTCATTTTGTATTTATAGACAGAACAATTCAGAATTTATAAGATGCCAATTATTCCTAAGCTGATTTATAGATTTTAAACAATTCCAATAAAAATCCAAGAAAGCTGTCTTTTTAATGTGGACAAACTGTTTGAAAGGTTTATTTGGAAGGTGAAGCACCATAGCTCATGCTTATAATCCAAGTAGCTTAGGGGGCCAACCCCCGTGGACTGCTTCAGGCCAGGAGTTTGAGATGAATCCAAACAGAGCAAGACCCCATTTCTACAAAAACAATTTAAAAATTAGCTGGGATTAGTGACACACACTTGTAGTTCAAGGAACTTGGGAAGCAGAGGTAGCAGGATCACTTGAGCACAGGGGTTCAAGGCGGCAGTGAGCCATGATTTGCCACTGCACTACAGTTTAAGTGACAGAGTGAGACCATCTCAGTATTAAGATTTATATAGACAGGAAAAAGCCCAGTATAGCCACCAAAATACTGAAGAAGAACACTCCTGAAGGACTGAACACCCTGACTTCTACATTTACTATAAATTGAGAGTAATCATGATTCATAATATTTACAAAAGAATAGACAAGTAAGTTAATGTAACAGGTGGCAAGCCTATAAATGAAATCACCCAAATATAGTAAACTGATCTTTGGCAAAAAGGCAAGAACAATCAATAGAGAAATATTTTTCAATAAATGGTCTAGAAAAATTAGTCTTCGTATGCAAAAAAGTAAATCTACAGATGGACAACTGACCTTGCATCTTTTACAAAAAGTAATCCAATATTCATCATAAAAACAAATATAAAATACATCACTTTAAACTTCTAGAAGAAAAACTAGGCAAAAATCTATGCAAAGATTGCTTTGGTGATGTGATTTTAGATAGAACACTGAAGTCATAATTGAGTAGAAAAAAATGGTGTTAAGAGTTCATTGAAATTGAAATCTTCTGCTCTGCAATAGGCAGAGAATAAAAGAACTAGTCAAATGGTTGACAAAAAAATTACAAACGCATATAAAGGATTTGTATGAATGAATACAGGGCATCCTTATAGCTCGACAATAAAAACGAGCAATTTAAAAATAGGCAAAACAATCAGATGCTTCATAAAATTATATACATATGTGTAGGTATGGCACATAAATAGATGAAACTGTGCTCAACATATGCCATTTGGACCAACACATTAGAGCTACAACAGTAAAGCGATACCATTACACACCTAATAAAATGACTATTGTAAAAAAAATCTGAAAATACTAAATTCTAATAAGAATTCAAAGCAACAAAAAGTCTCCTTCATTAGTGGTAGGAACATAAAATCCCACCACCACATTAGGAGACAGCTTATGAGTTAATATAGTAGATGATGTCACCTATTAGAATTTCTGGTTATTTGTGGAGTATGAGAAAATGTGCATATTCATTTTGTTATTTATTCAATATTTTTTATTTCAGAGTATTACAGAGGTACAAATTTTTGGTTTCATGGATTGCTTTTGTACAGTTTGAGTCAAAATATAAGTATACTCATCATCCAAATTTTTATTGCATCCCTGACCTGGAAACATCCTTTTCTCTGCTGGAAATATTTTCGTAGGTACTGAAATATCATAGCTTCCTACAATTTGCTTTCATTTCCAAACAATGTAATATAAAATTAAAGTTAAATACAAATATTCAATTAAAATACAAAAAATATTGGTGATTCGGATACAAATTAAAAGCAAATCTTATTAACTGTGTGACAGCAGATAATTTAATATCTGATTCTTATGATTCTAATATTTGGATGAGTAATTAATTTTTAAAATACACTTATAAAACTGTCTTCTCTTTATTGTAATAAATGAAATTTAATATTTATAAAGTGCTTTGACAAATACTAACAAAAGATCAACAGAGTAGATATTATTTTCCTAGAGTTTACAGGAAAAAAATAGTTTTGTAGAGAATATAAACATCCTTAAAATCATTCAAAGAGTAAAGAATTTAAATAAACTTGCAGGGGTCAGACCTTTAACTCAGTAATCTGCAGTTCCACAAATCTTGGTTCATTTAATATATTTAACTGTATGGTGTAGTATTTCTTTTCTTTTCTCTTTTTTTTTTTTTTGAGACAGAGTCTCACTATGTCAACCTTGGTAGAGTGCTGTAGAGTCACAGCTCACAGCAATGCCAAACTCTTGGGCTTAAGAGATTCTCTTGCCTCAGCTTCCCAAGTAGTTGAGACTACAGGTGTTCACTGCAATGCCCTCCTATTTTTGTTGTAGTTATCATTGTTATTTGGCAGGCCTGGGTTGGATTCGAACCTGGCAGCTCTGGTGTATGGGGCTGGCACCCTACCTGGTGAGCTACAAGTACTGAGCCTGTATGGTGCCATTTTTAAAGTACTTAATCTCAGTTTCATACTGGGAGATGCCGTTAGTATGTAGACTATTATGGGGACCATGCTGTATGTAAGGTTTCATATGATACTTCTTCACTTAGTATATGTGGAAGGTTTGGGCATACATTAAAAATATTGTAAATTTAATTTTGATCCTGTTTTAAATTTTTTCTTATGCTTGTTCATCTATTGTGACTCTGATTTATTAAGTATCATTCATTTCCCCAAGGTTGTAGAGAAAATTGTATTACTAGACTTTAGAAACTATCAGCATTCTACAGGTGCTGCAATTAAGGCAAGTCTACCCTTCAGAAGTGATGGTTGTATTGAAGTTGAGATCATGAAAAATAGGGCCAACTTATCTGTTATGCTTAATAGGCATAGTTTCTGGGGCTTATGATCATAGGGGCTATAAATATATTTTAATTTTAAAAAATTAAAAAAGAAATCCAAAATTAACAAACGGAATATAATAGTGAATAATAGTGTATAATAGTGAATTTAATTTGGATTATATTCATTTCTATACTAATAAATTCATAAGAAACCATTTTTATTTATTTTTAATGATGGAGAAAGTAGTGTACAAAAAACAAAAATGCACTGTGGCTTAGTCAGTAAGGCACCGGCCCCATATACCAGGGGTGGCGGGTTCAAACCCACCCCCGGCTGAATTGCAACAATAACAAAAAATGCATAATGCTCATCACAGTCATAAGGCAATCTTTTGGAAGAGATGCAGCACAGTCAAAGGAATATGCCAGATTTTTTCTTTTAATCTACTCTGATCCTCTGATAGCATTTTCCAGTGTCTGAACCTAGCTGCAAGCAAATTGACAGGAAATCCTGGGAAATGTAATCTGTTTGGTTAGTATATTCTGGTACAGTGCAATGGTGAGGCAGGAATAGTCCAGAAAATTACTGTCTCAGTCTCATCTACATTGCTATTTTAACATCAATATCATTTTCCCTGTATTTCTAATCAAATGAAATTATTTTCAGCCCTTCATCTACTATAAGCAACTATTCAACATATTTTTAAAGATATCAAGCAACTTAATTTGTATACATTGCCACTTGGTAATTTTGCAAATGGACCAGTTGTCATTTTGTCCTCCTAATTATTGAAAGTCTTCTCACTGGTTGTCAAGAATTTGCATGAAAACAAAGATCCCATACCCTGTTCCCATGCTCCTTGTTCCCTGTACATGCCCCTTCCCAGAGCTCCCTGCTATAAGACTTTAATTTTGCTATTAATCTCTGAATCAGTGCATGGATTTTATCTATGGCCCATAAATAAATGTAGATTTTTATCTTAGGCAACCTCTTCCTTTACACAATAAAAAATAAAATGTGCTGCCTGAAAATCTCCCAGTGGCTTAATTTCTTCCAGAGCTAAGGCTGAGTTTAGCCATGAGGCAGCAGGCACATTCTTTCAGGGGGAGCAAGCACATAATGTACAACTATGCATAAATGTGTATCCAGTTTTGCATTTTCTTTTTCTTTAATTAGTCCCAAATAGAGTAATCATATATGTGGTTTGCATATTCCTGCATAATCGTTTATAACTTGAAATTATTACTTCTGACATTTGGGTTATCTAAATCAAGGCTTTTTTCAATTTTATCGACATTAATAATTTCATGATTTTGTTAATACAGATTCTGATTCAGAAACTCTGTAGAGGGGACCTGAAAAAGTAATAAAGCAAGCAATCCCATTTAGTACAACTATGAATTAAATAGCTAGGAATAAATTTTAACCAAAAAGGGAAATAACGTTTCCAATGAAACTGTAGAACATTGAGGAAAGAAATTAAAGAGGACACAAAAAATAAAAAGATAGTTCATGCTCATAGATGGAAGAATCAATATTAGTAATATGAGTATGTCTCTACTATTCAAAGCAATCTACAGATTCAACACAATCCACATTAAAATACTAATGGCATTCTTCACATGGAAAATACAATCTTGAAATTATTTATAACCACAAAAGAACCAGAATAAATGATAGAAAAAGCTATGATAAGCAAAACAAAATGAAACAAGGCAATAAGTAATTTTAAACTAGCAGAAGAAAAACTACAGTCCTACATGAAAGAACACCATTAACTTTGGGGTGGGGAATAGGGGAAAGGAGAGGGAGTTTGGTGGGCTCCCACCTATCAGTTCTGTTTTGGTTTCTGTATTTCTCTCCTGGGATCTGGAAAATCTTCTCAGATACTAAATCTGTGTAATCAGAGGATTGCTTTATTTCCTTCCACTCACACAATGATTATTGAAAGCTGACTGCTTTAAAACTTTGAAAACTTGTTTCATATTGAATGCTTGGTATCAATGAAACAAAATTCAAAAAGGTAATTGATGCAATTGGGCATTGCAGTTAACTAATCCTCAAAAAAAATTTTTTCCCATACCTTTTTTGTGTATGTTAACAAGGAAGATCAACACCTCACCCGTCAAGTTGACATGTATTGATTTTAACAAAGGATATCCACAATTTTCTGAGATTATTGAAATAGTTTTATTGTTCAACTAGATATCTATGAAAATAATATTTCCCCTCATACGTTAATCAAAATGACATATCCCAAGAGTTAAATCCAGAGACAGACATATCTTTTATGAATACAAACACATTAAAAAATTTAGAAACATAAAAAATTTCCACTATTACCAAATTTGGGGAAAACACATTTTTTAGTTTGTTGCTTTTATGAAAATGATTGGACTGCTATTTTCAGTGAGTTGCTAAATAAATATTTATAAATATATTTTAATTTCTATAAGGATAAGTGTCAGCATATGTAACAGAAATGATATCTAACTAAAATTTTAATTCTTTAAAGAAGTTAAATATTGCATTTCGAATTTTGAAAACTGATCCTCAATTTTATCATTTGAAGTAAAATTTTAGAAATAAATTTTAACTTCATTATCTACCTGTCAAATGGATTATGTGCATAAAGTGTGAGAATGTGGGAAGAGGGTTGGCTATGCACTCAAATGTATCCTGAAAATCTCAAAATTCTGCCTCAGATCAAGTTGCCCGTTATAGAGACTCATACAAGACCTATCATACTGTTTCTGAGATTTATAGTACAGCATCATAAAGGGGAAATCTACTCAAAGAAAAATGCTCAGCGCCCTTCACAAATACGTATGTATCTTAAAAAAGATCTAGCAGTAGAATATGGCACAAAAACTCTATTCTCATTCCCAGGAGCATAGCAATTTATCACTTCCCTAGCTGTATTTCTCCAGCAAAGAAATGTAAAAAATTCACCTTGGAAGAATTAGCCAAGCTTCTCTTTGTGCACTTGTAATGTGTGTATGCATTATAACTCTACTGCTTTATTACTATGAATCATGAGCAGTCAGTTCGTTACTTTATTTTTTCAGTCTTCTGCATCTTCCACTCAAAAAAGACCTTTAAAAGTCATCCAAAAAAAAAAAAAAAAAGCTGTAGGTCCATTGAGACATCTAAATCTCTACCCATTGTTTAATTTGTTACAAAGTTAAAAGTCTTTTCCTGACAAGTCTAAAGTTCTATATAGGATTTTATTTATTTATTTTGTATTTTTATAAAGGTCTTCAATCGGGGTAAAGATTAGATTGTATTTAATTTAAAATCTAGCAAAAATTCATGCTAAGATTAAAATTATAATTAATTTCATATTAAATTTCTACAGTGAAATTGTAAGTAAAGATCATTTTTATCTCTGTAGTTTTGGTAAATCTGTGCTAATTTATAAAATAAGAAGAAAAAACTGTTTTTTTCTATCACAATCTTAAAACATTCTCATGAATATGTCATCCCCTAGATATTTGCAAACAAATTGCTAAATAAATGCAAGTAAACTTAATAATATTCACCTCCTAAGTATATATTAATATCTCTATAATAAATTAGAAGAAAATATTAAAGAAATTACTATTCAATGTGTTATATCTTCAGTTCTTATGTGATTACCTTTTCTAGAAAGCTGGTTGTATATTTGGGGGGCAGTAAGTGCCTGTATATATTTTTGTATATTTTTTAATATTACATAACTTATTCAGAAACTCAGAAATGGACAAGGATTAAATATTAAAACATTGATATATATACATATATAGTATATATATCATGTAAATAATTTTTAAAATTACAAACTGATAAACTGATTAATTTAATTTTATTCTAGTTTTTAAACTATAACACTGGAGATTTCATATACAGATGAACTAGAATTACTCCTAAAATTTCAAAATGTTTATATTTTTAGAGTATTTTGAATAATTTTTTTCTAGAAAAGGAAAAAAACAAAATACGTTAAGAATCAAAACATTTGTCTATATGAAAAACATATATCACTTTATAAAACAAAAACTACATGAACATTTTGATTGACATTTCTACCAAAATGGTAGCTGTGAGAACATAAAAATTTCTCCCAAGATCACTAATGTGCAACAGAAATATTTTTAAATGCATAGATATGAAAAAATTTCTGAGACCATTAACAAAGGAAAAAGTGAAAATGGGGTCATTATTTATGTACAATTACATCTAATGTAATCCATTTTTGTTTTTTGGGGGGGCAGAGTTTCACTCTTTCCCCCTGGGTAGATTGCTGTGGCATCATAGTTCATAGCAACCACAACTTGAAACCCTTGGGCTCAAGGGATCCTCTGGCCTCGGCCTCCTGAGTAGCAGAGACTACAGGCACCAAAGCACCACAACCCATTGCTAGTTATTCTATTTTTAGTAGAGACAGTGTTTTCATCTTACTCAGGCTCTGATCTTGAACTGCTGAGACTCAGCCTCCCTGAGCGTTAGGATTACAGGCATGAGTCACCATGCTTAGCTAATACAATTCTCATGAGTATAGATGAGACAGGGAAGCAATATGCAAGAAAATATGATTTTGAATTCCCTTAATTGATAAAAACAAGACTCCTTAGATACCGATGTACAAAATGTTTAAAATCTATAGAGCTGTTCTTATGTTATTTTGGTTATATGGTATAACCCTTTTAATGGGTATAAATACATGATAATAATTAGTTTCAATAGATGCAATTTTATAACAAAATTTTAAACATAAAAATAGATCTTCCCCAAAATTTGGATGAGATATGCATAGACAATATTATTCAAAGATATTTTTTCAAAGATAAAAAAAATTGGAGACTATATGTTTGTGGATTAAAACAAAAACATCAATGTCATATGGTATTATTTCTCTTCAAATTGATGTATAGATTACAAAATCCCAGTTAAGATGCTAACAAGTTTGTGAAACTTGACAAGCTAATTCTAAACTAATATGAAATACCAAAAAAAAAAAAAAAAAGCTAAAATAATTCGGAAACAGCTAAAGATTTAAAACATAATTGGACAACTTATTTCACACTTAATGTTTAATTATAAAAATAAAAAGCAAACAAAATCTTTAACACTTTTTAATATAATTTTATTTACAGTCAGGTGAGGTGGCTTATACCTGTAACTCTACCTACCACTCAGGAGTTAGAGACCAACCTGATCAAGAGCAAGACCCTATCTCTACTAAAACGAGAAAAAACAGAGGGATGTTGAGGTGGGAGTCCACAGTCCCAAGTACTTCAGAGGCTGAGGTAAGAGGATTACTTGAGCCTGAGAGTTTGAGCTTCCTGTGAATTAAGTTGAGGCCATGGCACTCTACCAAGGGTAAAAATGAGATACTTCTCAAAAAATAAAAAGGAAAAGTTTATTTATATTTCTCCTCTTGTTATCTTTTCTCACTTAGAAATGTACCCATAATCCTATATATTATATCTATCCTTGTTTTTATTCCTTACTTTTTATCTGATTCTACCTGTCAAATTGAAATTATTGCACTCCTCAATTACTCTTTCCAAAAGGAGTTTCTCCAATTAAGTCCCTGGCCACTTACCACTTTTTGGAAGTGCTTTAAACATTGGGCTATTTTTTAACTCTACTCCATTTTCGTGGCATATTTACAATCATCCTCTTAGTCCCATTAAACTTTTTTTACTATGTGAAGGAATATTATTGTAGAAAATAAGGACACACACTACAGAACAACATTCATAAGGGTCAAAAGCATTGTGGAAGAAGCCCAAGTGCTCACTGACCCACGAATGGATCAATAAATTGTGGTGTCTGTACACCAAGGAATATTAGGCAGCCTTAAAGAAAGATGGAGACTTTACCTCTTTCATGTTTACATGGATGGAGCTGGAACATATTCTTCTTAGCAAAGCATCTCAAGAATGGAAGAAAAAGTATCCAATGTACTCAGTGTTACTACAAAACCAATTTACAGCTTTCTTATGAAAGCTATAACCCAATTATAGCCCAAGAAGAAAGACAAAGGAGAGAGGAAGAGGAGGGGACAGGGGAGGATAGGTGGAGGGAGAGTAATTGGTGGGACCACACCTACCGGGCATCTTACAAGGGTACATGTGAAATTTACTAGGTGTAGAATATAAATGTCTTAACACAATAACTGAGAAAATGCTGTGAAGGCTATGTTAACCAGTTTGATGAAAATATTTCAAATTGTGTATAAAACAAGCACATTGTACCTCATGATTGCATTAATGTACATAGCTATGATTAAAAATAAATAAATAAAGCATTGTGTTAAGTGACATGTCAGGTTCAGAAGATAGCATACTGAATTTTTTTTTTAAGTTTTAGAAAAGATAAAATTCAAGGCAAGAAAAAAAAAATTAATGCTTGCCAGGCTAAATGGTCAGAAATATGTATTGCTTATAATCATGCACATGGGAACTTTTGTGGATAAAAGTTCTAATATTGATGAAATGGTAGTTACATGATTATATATAACTGTGAATTTATCAAGTTTAAAACTGTAATTTGTGAATTTTTTTATGAACCATGCCTCACTAATGCTGATTTAAAAAAAACCCATATCTTAGAAGTAAATACATAGGTCAGTAGGAAAGTTTTGAGATAGACTGTTATGGTTCATTATTTCTTAAATACCCATTCCATATGTATCTATTAGGATATTAAAAGTGTATTTAAATACTTCCTGACAATATCAACCCAGACTTTCATGTCCAGATTCCTTCACCAGGAAATATTATGAAATGCTTTAGAAAGAAATAACAATTATGCAGAAAATAAGAGTATGAGGGAATGCTTTCCAACCCCTCAGTAAGGTCAAAATTATAATAAATTCGGAAAAAGTTCATCAAAATAGAGAAAAATAAATACATCCACATTCTTCATGAACACATACAAAAGCATTCGTAATATTAGCCAATCTAATTCAGCAATATAAAAAGAATACGCTATGACTGACCAAGAGAGTATTGGAGCAGAAATGAAATGTTTTGATACCTAAAGAATTCAAGATAAATAACAATCAAAGGAGAAAAATTGTGATTATCTCAATAAATGCATACAAACATTTTTGACTATCAACCGTATTCATAATAGGAATTATCAGCAATTAAAAATAAACAGGTATAGGCAAAAGGGTCAGGTGGCCATTGTTGCACTTCTTTCCATTGTTGCCAATTCTTCCCTTTCTTGTTAAAGAAACTTACAGAGGATTTATTTATTTAGTTAGTTAGTTACTTTATTTTTTGAGGCAGAGTCTCACTTGGTCACCCTGGGTAGAGTGCCATGGTGTCTTAACTCACAACAACCTCAAACCCTTGGGTTCAAGTGATCCTTCTGCCTCAACCTCACAAGCAACTGGGACTACAGGCACCAGCCACAACACTCTCCTATTTTTTAAGAGAAGTGGTCTGGCTCTGGCTCAGGCAATCCACCTGCCTGGGCCTTCCAAGCGCTGGGATTACAGGTGTGAGCCACCACCCATGGCCTAGTTCTAGTGAATTTAAAGGGAATACTCTTTCCCTTATTTCTCTTATTTTTCTTTCTCAGGTACCAAATGTTAAGAAAGGACATTCAAAAATAGCTATATATAAAGGGAAAAGTAGAATGTGACCATTTGGGCTCGAGAAAAGCTCAGAGAAAATAGAAGAAGACCTTAAGTTTGCACCTCAGTCTGATCATTCCTCAGCACAAAGACAGGCTTGAAAAATGAAATAATTTTTAAAAATGATAAAAATGGCAAACTCAGATAAGGGAGAATCTGTTTTCCTGAGTTAAAACATTACAAACAATTGTCTAATTTTCAACATTTACAACAACAAAATTGTAAGGAATTCAGAGTGACACGTGTGCGTTGGAGACATGGGTGAAGGATTAGGGACAGTAGATTAGGCTGACATTCTGGAGGATCTGCTGACAGAAGGAAGATTCTCAGACACCCCATGCTGCACACAGTCAAAGGGTTGAAAACAACCTGGGGGTTTAAACAGAATATTCTGCAGCAAGATTGCCGGGAGCTGTAGCAGCCCCTATGGCCCTGGTCTCTATCGCCTCAGAAAGGAACCAGGCAAGACGCGGATTAGAAGTACAAGCTTGTAGCAGGCGGGCTAACCTTGATTGCAGGATAGCCCAGTAGCCTTTTAGTGAGACAGCACAAGACAGGTGAGGGGAGTATTAGATAATGACTACGTGCCATGGGCTGGGTTCTTTCTCTGTAACAAGGACCTTGGATGAATTGGCCGAGGGCCCGCCGCCCAGCTGCAAATCATCTTGCTCAGAGGTCATCTGGCTCTTGGCGTCCTCTACAAATCTCCACTCTAGTGTATGAAACACATTTCTGGATAGGCAAGGGAGAAAATCTGTTGTTGGTTATTTCAGCTGTTCTCCTCACCGAGGAACTTTCCTTCCTGCTAAGTAAAAGAAACAAAAGGGCATATAAGTATAACAAAATTACACCAATGGAACTAATCCGGGTATAAGGGAAACTATTTTAGCCACACTAGGCATAGGGGAAAACATGTCTCCTTTGTGTTAATCACCACCAAGTATGTGCTACGGGCTGACCCATACGGCCCATGGCGCTTCCATTGGAAGTATTAATCACCACCCGAAGTTATGTTAGTTGGGGAAAGGTCTATACTGAACTCAGACTCATTCCAAAGAGCAGTATAGCCCAACAGATATAAATCCAACAAGTGAAATTCTCTTACCTTGGCCGATACCAGTATAACCTTTACCTCAAAGCCTGCTGTTCGAGATCTTTGTTGTCATATCTTTCAAAGGTTTAGAAGATGCATACTATGCTTACCTGGGGCTTGTTATTCAGCCCCAAATAATGAAATCCTGTATCAATCTTCCCACTCTGCATAGAAGCTCCAACTGCCTCTTAGGGAAATAGGATGCTGACCGCTCTTAA
>CAUYRH010044158.1:0-39951 GCA_963574655.1 Perodicticus potto
CTGGATAGAGTGCTGTGGCATCACAGCTCACAGCAACCTCCAATTCCTGGGCTCAAGCGAGTCTCTTGCCTCTGCCTCCCAAGTAGCTGGGACTACAGGCGCCCACCACAACGCCCGGCCATTTTTTGGTTGCAGCCGTCATTGTGGTTCGGCGGGCCCGGGCTGGATTCGAACCTGCCAGCTCAGGTGTACGTGGCTGGCGCCTTAGCCCGTTGAGCCACAGGCACCGAGCCAAGAAATACTTTTTCTAACATGAATGTTGATACTCAAGGGCTGAGAAGAATCACAGTCAAGAGCAAAGAGGAAACTATGTATTAAGAGAAAAGTGAATCCCTGATGTTCACCGCAGCTTTAAGATGAAGAGTATTTCGTAGGTGGCCCCAAATTCACAGTGCCATGGGGCTAACTAACAGCTAACCCTTTATTCACTTATATTTTTTGGCTAAGGTCTTTCAGGGATATTCCCCATCAGAGAACTTCCATCTTCATACCTCTATCTTTAAAATTTAATGGGGAAATAGAATTTGGGCTGTGTGTGTGTCTTAATTTGTTGGAATATAACTGTTTTATAAATCAATCACCGGCCACGTATTGTCACAATCCTGTGGTCAGCGTCCTCTCTTAATTGTTTAAAATCATACTGGTTTTATTCTGTGAGAGGAGAGAGATGCTTTTGGCATCTAGGTATACACACAAACAAACCAAAACAAATAAAAAGGGAATATAATTTGAAATCCTAACAGGGGGCCTATGGGTGAAATTTGCCATGAAAAATATTTGGCTGGCAGCACATTTTTGAAAATTGAGAAGAAAAATGTCTTTAGATGGTACTTGTTGTCTCTCATCCCCCTCCTTGCCCGCCTGCCCCTGCAGACATCTATGGATGCGGCCTTCTCAAACATCTCTCCTAATGCGAGGCTTCTGTTCTTTCAGATGATAATGTACTCTGTGAGAAAACTTCCCATTCCAGTGATAATTTGAGCCAATAAGGGGTCTTTCAGGGTTCTCTCCTCATTGTGTCTGTGTTTTCTTTTTCTTCTATAAGCTCCTCTTGAGTTAATTTACGGCCCACTCCACATATTCGCTCACATCTTAGGAGTGGCATGTCAGGGAGGCAGCCATCTGCCTTATTTTGGATTCAATCTCCTTATCAACCAGGAGCAGATGGCAGCCATATTGTTGTCTACCTAGTCATACACAGAGAGGCCAGGTATTGCAGATTTAGTTCAAACAAGCAAACACACAACTTTTTCTACAAGTTTTAAACTTCATCAATATAGAATCTCAGGAGAACCTCCACCCTCCCTTCCTGTGAAAGCCCCAGAGACAGGGGGTCTGACCTTCGAAGATATATTGGAACTTGTGCTGCTGAAGGCTGGCGCTCATGGCTTCTTCAATGGCGCTGATATCTTTGTTAAGCTTAACCACGAGAGGGTCATAATCCATACTTTCCACATTAGCAACAATGGCATAGTTTCCCTCCTTTGCAAGAGGGATGAGATAATGGAAACAGTGAACCCTGAAAAAGAGAGAGATGGAGAGAGCAGTTAATAATAAATCTTTCCAGTGAGCGTAATGTTCATCTTGGGACAGAGAACTTGTAACTGTTTATGTAAACTACTTCCCACCTTTTTAACCAGAATGGCATTTTAGTTATTCTATAGAACAAGTGAGTGATCTGAAACAAGTTGGCTTCTGTGATTTTTGGTTGTTTAATCCATATAGTGTTGGTGAGGACTTCTAAAATGCTTGTGAATGCCAGGATTGCATGCAAAGTGTGAAATCCTGGCATTCACAAGTGTGAATCCACAAGTGTGAAAAGCATTACACATGTATCCTAAAACACATGCTATTGTAATGGAAATGAGAGGCAGAGTTTATACTTCTTAAAAGTGTAGGTTTTGGAAGGACTCTGCTCTGGCTTCGATTCCCAGTGCCAACATTTACTAGCTATATGACTTTAGGCAAGTTACTTTAATCTCTATGCCTCAGTTTCCTTACCTGTGAAATGTGGGTGATCATAACACTGACATCATAAGGTGTTGCGAGGAACAACTACATATGGAGGGGCACAGACTGAGTGCACGGTAAGTGTTGGCTGTTATTATTAGACTTATTATTGTTAAATTTATTAGTTAAATAAATCACTTTCGGAAAATCTATGCATTTGTTACAAACAAAGGTAGGCCCTGGGAGTAGAAAACAGTTTGTGCCATTAAAGATGTCACAGCCTGGTGGGGCAGATCAAGAAAAAACAACTAAAAATGACCTGGTGTCATTCTGAGCTCATAAATCCGCCATCAGGTATCAGAAAAGGTCCATGATAGGAGGTGACACTTGAGTCTCACAGAAGGCATCTGAGTGAGCCTGAGGAAGGCGGGCATTTCTGTGTTCAAATGGCCTTGGGTTCTTTCTAGCACATATTAGTAGCTGCTGAAGAAGTCTGAGGGAAGTAAGGAATGACTACACCTCCATAGCTTTTTAAAATTGGAATGAAAGTAAAGTCCAAATTCTGCCACACATATAGGCATTTACTTTGGGTGAGTGGGGGGAATTCAAAATACAAATAAATAAAAAACCCCAGACCAGCCCCATGCATGAGCAGGCACAGTTCAAACACGCTGAGCTGTAGGCTCCTCAGTACAGTCCTAACTCTGTCTTTTCAGGTGCCATGTCTGATTTTGCACGGAAGGTCCTCTGTGGTTTGACAGGATGATAATCCAGAGTCAGGCTTCTGTAATCCCCATAGCTGGCATCAGGATCAAGAAATATTCCTAAACAAATGGTGACAAAAGCCTTGGGCATTATCCCTGATGATGCAACCACAGGCTTTGCTTGTCATCTTTCCTTTTCAAAAATCAGGCTTACTGAGAAATTATTTACAGACAGTAAAATTCTCCATTTCAGTGTACAGTTCTGAGTTTTGACAAACACACTACACTTGTATAACCACCACCAAATTATAGGACATGACTGTCACCTCCAAAACTTCTTGTGCCCCTCTGCAGTCAATCCCTGCTCATCCCTAGGCCTTCAGCAACTACTGATTTATTTTCTATCCCTATAGTTTTTTTGTTTCCAGAAGGAGATATTATGTAGCCTTTTGGGTTTGGCTATTTTGTTTTGCATAAAGCATTCAAGATGTACCTATGTTCCTGTTCATTCCTTTTTGTTGCTGACCAGCCTCCCATTGAATGGATATACCAGTTGATCCATTCGCCAGTTGACATTTAGGTGGCCTCTAGTTTGGGGTGGCTATTAATAAAGCTACTTTATCTATAAGCATATAGGTTTTTCTATAAATATGCATATAAATGTTCATTTTTCTGGGGTAAATACCTAGAAGTCAGATTGCTGGATCATATAGTAAGTTTATGTGTAATTTTATGAGAAACTACTAAACCGTTTCTCAAAGAAGCTCTGCCATTTTGCTTTCCTACTGGCAATGCACACGAGTTCCAGTTACTTGGCGTCCTCACTGGCACTTGGTGTTGTCAGTTAAAAAATTTTTTTCTTTGGTCATTTTAATGGATGGGTAGCTGTCATCTCACTGTGGTTTTACTTTGTATTTTCCTATTGACTATTAATATTGAGCGTATTTTCATTGCTTATTTTCCATCTATATATCCTTCCTTAGTAAAGTATCACTCAGTATCATTCGCCTAATTTTTAAAATTGGGTTTTTTTTTCTTATTAAGTTTCAAGAGTTCTTTATATACCTGGATATAAGTCTGCTGTCAGATATGCATCTTGCAAATTATTTTCTCCCTCCCTTTGGCATGTGTTTTCATCTCAGCAATGTCTTTGGAAAGAATGGATTTTAATTTTAATGAGGTTCAACTTATTTTTTTCTTTTATGGGTGGTGCTTTTGGTGTCATGTTAAGAAATCTTTACCTGAACAAAGTCACCAAACTTTTCTTTCTATATTTTTTCTAGAAATTTTAGAGTTTTAGGTTTTACACTTAGTTCCGTGATCCATTTGGAGCTAAATTCATAATAGGATGTGTTATATTCTTATAAACTATTCATGCAAGAGAATCCAAATAGCTTACTGTTGTTCATTTTCACTGATATGTTCTCATCCTAACAGATGCTAACTAACTAATGACTAACATAACAAATAAAAACTCTGACATTCACGTATTGATTGATAAAATGTATAGTTTTGATCAGGATACCAGTTCTTTCTAGCACATATTAGCAGCTGCTGAAGATGTCTGAGGTAGGTAAGGAATGACTACACCTTTGTAGCTTTTGTAAGTTGGAATGAAAGTAAAGTTTCAGTCTAAATTCTGCTGGCAGTGATTGTAGCAGTTGATGAGCCCTGGGGTAGGATTCCTGACTAGGGCAACTGATGGCTATTGTGGTCAAAATTTAATCCAAATTACACTTAGTTACAAATAAAAATTTAGCATCTACACGAAAGTATTTTTAAATTAAATTACAGACAGTGTAACCTCAGACAATGGGGAAAGCTTATAAAATGGCACGAGGCTGGGAATGAAGGATGGTTCTGTGGAATGCCGAAAGGCTCCTTTCTATACGCAAGTCACGTGACAGAGGCATGGGGTGAAGTTGGGGAGATGGGCTGGGGTCAGGTTACCTTAGCCTTTGGAGGCCATCTAGAAAGTCTGGACTTTATTCTAGGAGCCATAGGTAGCCTTAGGAACGTTTTAAGAGGTAAAAGATATAATCAGGTCAGAGCTCTGGCAAGTTCACTCTGGCACAGTATGAATGGATTAAGGGTAAGAGAATGGAAGTACAGACTAGTCAGGAAATTCTTATGAATTGGAGGTGAGGCCTTATAAAATTATGAAGCTATTGGCAGGGAGGAGAGATCACCACCTTTTAAGATACTGTCTTCTTAGCAAGTGATTTGAGATAAAAAAGAAAATAAAATAGTAATCATTGAATGTCACATTTGAATAAAGTTTTTTTTTTCTTTTAAATTCTGGCACTTTTCTGCTGACCTTAACCTGACTTTGGCATTTAAGCTTTTCTGTAAACACTGCTGATTACACAGCAGGATGGTTGATTTTCAGAAAGTGTATGCTTAGGATCCCAACAGTGACAGGCAGTTGCTGCTGAACCCACATAGAGCCCTTCTGGTGGTGACGAGGTGACATTCTTGGCATCTTGGACTCCAATGGCAACTTAATTTTCTTTTTCTAAAGTTCAAATAGGAAAAAAAACCTCAATAAGTTTTAATGGTTTCACCATGTCTTTCTTCTCGTGGGGGTATCATTTGCCTTATGCTTCAAACTGTGGAAAGGAGCTGCTTGGTGGTTAAATACGACCTACATTGACAGGGGTAAAATGTCAAATGCTCTTTGGATGGGTCCTTCAACACAGAATCTGCTAGTTTTTGGTTTGAACTTTAACAACATGAAAGAAAAATATAAGTTATGGATATAAAGATATTTTGGGAAATAAGATACATTTTTGGCATTTGAAGTTCTTCTGGGCATTTTAGCAGCTTATCCCATTAACTGGTATCCATGAGTTTTTTTTTGTTTTTTGTTTTTTTTTTTTTACACTTCTATCTGTGCTCTCTCAGCTAAAAGTACTAGAGACAATAGCTACCCAGACACCTCTTCATGACATCAGCTCCTGGACCACGGGGCCTAAGTTCTAATTCTCTTTTACAGCGGGATGGGAATGAAACAAACGTTAGTTGATTATGAGGACAAAGATGATGTTGGCCATAGTTTTTGTACTTCTTAGATACATGCATTGGACTTACAAGTAGACTAGTTTGTGAACATAGAACCTAAAGAATAATTCATTTTGTTTAAAGAGCAACAGGCTTTCTTTGGGGGAAATGGCACCTATTTTATTTGGGTTTGGTTTCAAACCAAATTCTTAAGAAGCAAGTTTCTGCTGAGCACCTAATATGTAACAGGATCACTTCAGGTTCAGAGGTGAAATGTAATGGTGAACGAGGTGTACCTGGAAAGGCTGATGGTTTCTTCCACAGCCTCGCACCCCGGGCACCCAAGCACTGAGCAGTTGTTTCTATTCTAGTGTGTTATACTACAGTGTACTGATTTGTGTGAGACTTGTCTTATTCATTTCATATCATGACTGTACAAACCAAAAAAACAAAAAAAGCTGCTAATGTGACAAGGACAGACAAGTGTGTCCACATTCACTATCCGAGCCATATGTGAATATTCTACCAGTTTAAAAGGAACAAAAACAAAATGGTGCACACTAATAAGAGAGCAGTCCACATGTTGCAAATATGTTATGAAGAGGGAGAAAATTTAATTTAGAAAAAGAAAGTTAACAAAAACCCCATGTATCCTAGTAGAAGTCCAGGAAAGATAATTCTGCATCTAGGACTCTAAAGTCCAGTCTCTTTTGGTTATTCATTCTTAAAATTACCTTTTTTTGTTTTTCAACTATTATTGGAGGAGACATAGCAATGGGTGTTATAGCACTGTATGGTTTCTTGTAAAATTAATAAATAATGACTAAAACATGTTCAGCTTTATTAGGAACAGTATTGCCAACATGAACAAAAATAAAAAGAGCAGAATAAGGATTTAAAAGACCTTTCTCAAACATGTTGTGAATAGCCCATTTGGGATTAACTACATTCCGAGTAGACAATTCTGAATGTATAATCCATCACGTAACCACACAATCAATAGTATAAATTCCAGGAGTTGTGATAGTAATTAAATTGGTATTCCCTTGTCTTTCTTGGCAACTCAAGTAACAAAAGCATCAGAATATTACTGGGTGTTTTCCCTTTCTTCTTTGTGTTTATCTATTTATAGAAAACCCCTGACTTATTTCATTGTCTGCTTGTAAATAAATAGAAAATAAATCTAAAAAATAGCGCAAAACAAATCAGAACATATATAGAAAGAGATCTTATTTCTGGATAGCTTAATGTAAGACATAAGACCAGAAATAATACTAAGTAAATAAATCCCAAAGGTCTAATGTCACTTCTCCCGTTCCATTCACAAGGTGCCCACAAACAATAAAGACGTTACTCACTGGATAAGGTAATGAAGTTTGAAAGCAGCATGTGACACACAACAGGAATGACATGAACATCCCTGGAAGAAACCCAAGTTCTAGATGGAGTCCAGACATACTCCAAAAGCAAAGATGTACTTACATCATTAAAGCCTAAATCTAGTAAAGGCTGCAAATAAAAATATTTTACCAACTTTAACAATGTTCCAAAGTAATACAGAACAAAGCTTATTACACCATACACTTTCTGATCTTGAGGTTTTGAAAGTTTGCTGTCTGTTTGACATGGCTATCTGAAAGTTAAATAAGCATCTCCAGTGGTCCATCTCTAAAATGAAATCCTTGGTCTCCACCCCAATCTTTCAGTTAGTGCCCCTCGCCATTGACACAGTTGCTTTGGCCTTCAAACTGCTGGTTTTCATTGAGTTCTTTCTTTCTCTCCCTGCCACCAGCCTCTGTGCCCAATCCAATCTATCAACAAAATTTAGCAGCTCTACCTTCAGTATATGTCCCAGATCCAACACTCCTCACACACTCACCTCTGCCACCCTGGTGGTCACACATAGTCTCAACTATTTCCATTCATAGTTCTCCCTGCAATTCCTTTTGTAGCTGATAGCCAGAGTGATCCTTTCTCCCCTGCTTAAAACCCTCTTATGGATCCTTAATGCCGTGAGATTTATTGCACCTGAACTGTGTGGTCTGTAGGACCCTGTAGTGTATCTGGCTTCATGACCCCACATGATGAGACTCAAGCCTGTCTCCAGGACCTTATTTGTCCAGCTCTCCCCACCACCTTGTACATTAGGATGTAATCCCATCGGGCTCCTCTCTGCTCCTTAAAACCGGCTAAGCTTGAGTTTGTCTCAAGATCGTTAGGAGTGTTGCTTCCTCTGTGTGAAACTCTCTTCCTCTAGATGTTTGTAGAGATGGCTCCTTCTTGGTACTTTGTTACAATCCTCATCCCCTTCCCGGGCAACTCAACCCCAGCCAGTCTCAGCACTGTCCAGGATGACAGTACTGGCCACATGGCTTCTGAACATTTGAAATGTGACCAGTCCAAACAGTGATGTAAAATGTAAGTATAAACTATTCAGATTTCAAAGGCTTAGGGCAAAAAATGCAAAACATCTCATTAATCATTTTTACATTACTTAAATGTTAAAATGATAATACTTTAGGTATACTGGGTGAACTAAAATGTATTATGATAGTTCATTTCACCCGTTTCCCTCTACTTTTTCAAATGTGACTATTAGAAAATTTAAAATTACCTGCAGCTTGCATTTATAGTTCACCTTATCTTCTATTAAATATCACTGCTTGATCTGATTATTATGTTTTATTATTTTAGTCGAACTTACCTAACATTACCTTTTTTGTTTACTCTTTGCCTGTTTCCTTCCATTAGAATGTAGTTCCATGAGAGCAAGGACCTGGGATTTTTCTTTTAATTGCTGGAACCTGATTTTTAGAATGCTACATAGCACACAGAAGGCACTCAATACATATTTGTTGAATGAATAGATGAATAAATGAACACATAAAGACTTCTTAGTTCTTTCTTCTTTCCATTTCCATGTGTACAATAATAGAGGCTTTTAAAACAAATCAGAACATTCTATACTATAGGAGAAGGAAGAAGGATCCAAGAATATGGTACTTTTGAAATCATTTTCTGGAATTATTACTTAATCTCTCCATTTGGGTTTTAAGTTCCTTGTAGGAATCATGATTTTTAGATTTATAAACTATCTTCTTGACTAGCAGAGGACCTAAGTAAAAATACCAACAATAAAGTCATCATAATTGCAAAGCTATCATATTTTGAGCCGTTACTGTATGGCTGACATTGTGCTAATTATTTTTTATTTCATTTATACAATCTTTATACACAGGAAATCACCACTTTCATTTTTAAGATGGGGAATCTGAGGATTTGTAAAGCTAACTGACACACCTAAGATCACCCAGCCAGTGGGTACAGGCATTCAAATCCAGGTCATTCTGATTTCATGGGCCATGCCAACTCTGCATCACCCCACTCACAATATAGCATGTGTTCAAATACTTGCAGAGTAACTAAATGAGGTTAAAAATCACTTTAAGTGTAAAAAAAAAAAAGGACAATACAATAAGGACAAAAATTATGGTGATACTCCCCAGAAATAAGTACATGATTTATGAATCACAGAGTCCTGTGCTTTGCCGTGTCTTACCTCACTTCCAGATGTAAGACCAGCAAGCAGCGGTCGGCCATGTCCTGGAACGATTTGGCAAGTTCACTCAGAGTCTGCATGATTTGCTCTGACACTGGGGGAAGATCCATGTTCACGTGGCCATCTTGAGCAGGAGAAAGCACTGAGAAGAGGGGTGAGGACAAAACACCAAACATTTCATTAGATGGCAAGAGATTTTTTTGAAATAACATGTTATTTTATTGTTCACCTTGTTGTTTTTTTCCAATTTGGCTAATACCAGTCTTGGCAGCATTAGAAGCCCAAGACGCAACAGATTGTTTCTACATTTGATTAAACCTAGAAGCTCAGCTGATCTTGACACCTCACAGAACGACAGAAAAAGAACCTCAGCATTGGAAATGGCCTTAACAGTCACGTGGGCCAATCACTTGTGCCTTCTGTGCATTTTCAGTTGTCTGTTCAGCTTCCGGTTGGATGCTCACAAATGCTGGTGAAAGGAAATAGCTTTCCAGGAAGCCTGTTCCATCTGCGAAAGATCTGACCATGTCATGCCAGGCCAACATCTGTCTTCGTTAATTCTAATCACTGACTGTGATTCTACCTAACCTTGCAATCATTTTCATATGTGTTAGTATTTCAGGTACTGAAGATACCTCTTTTAGCTTCCTTGAAGTCTTCCTTTATCCAGGCTAAATGTTCACAATTCTTCGACCATTTTCCAATGACTAGATTGAATTATTTTGTAATTCTTAAAATTTACAGTCAAAATATTCTAGTTTTTTTTCCACCTGCCCTTGAAATGGGGGACTCAGAGTTAAGCACAGTAAATACCACAAAGGGACTGATTTGTCTACAGAGGATGATCAATTTCCTTTCTCTAGATACTCTGCTGCATGCAGTGAAGCCTACAGTCTATGGGGTGGAATTAGTAGTGAACTGCATTCTACTCTAACTCCTGCGTAGCTCCTCCTCCAACTAAAAGCCTTAAGAAGGTCTTTTTGGAAAATTTGACAAAGCTATAATCTATATCTTTCCAAAATAATTTATAACAAGATTTAACACCACTGGCTGGGAGTGGTGGCTCATGCTTATAATCCTAGCATTCTGGGAAGCCAAGGAGGGAGGATTACTTGTGCTCAGGAGTTTGAGACCAACCTGCTCATCTCATCTCTACTAAAAATAGAAAAACTAACCAGGCATCATGGTGGGTGTCTGTCTTCCCAGCTACTTGCGAGGCTCAGGCAGGAGGAGTGCTTGAGCCAAGGAGTTTGAAGTTGCTGTGAGCTAGGCTGATATCACGGTACTTTAGCTTGGGGCAACAGAATTCGATTCTGTCTCAAAAACACAAGTATTTAACAGAGCTTGGGCATTTTCTTCAGGAAAATATGAACAGTAAAACTGTGAACTACACACATTACATATATTGTATTTAGTTCTCCATAATTTCTCAAAAACCACCAACAATAATTTGATAATCTCATTCAAAAGTTCTTTTAGCTCTCTTTAGCCTCAACATTTGATTTTCAGTATTATCTCTAGCCCTTAACTTTATATAATCAAAACTAATTATTCGAATTCTATTTATTTTCTTCTGTAAAGTGCAGATTATAGTTCCTATATCATGGTGTTGAAAGGACTAATGCAGATAAAATACTTAGAATAACTGCATGTAAAACTCACTCAATATAAATAAGAAACATAAGTAACTGTCTTTATTCTTGAGCATGTAATTTGCCCAAGTTTTAAGTTTAATTACAGCAACAAGACACAAAATAATTCCATTTATCTTGACATTCAATTTCCAGTATTTCTGTCTGAAAATCATTCTTTCAGGGAATTCTTTGAGAGAAAGGCTCTCTGGACTTGGACACATGGGATCTGGTGAGGCACCACTGACCCACTCGGGAGGTCTTTCATCTTATTGGGTAAGGAGCCAACATCTGGCTGTAGCAGTGTCTGTAGTTATAGTCAGTGCTGTATTTATTCTTAGGCTTTGCCAAGCTCAGGAAAGGGCCCAGATAGACGATCCAAACTTATAAGGCTAAGAGTCTGGAATCAGACTCTAATAAAACTAAAATGACATGGCAAACATTTAGAAAAAATGTTCAAGGGAGTAAGGGCATATAGTAATGTAGATTTTATGCTATTAGCAGCCTTGGCATAATCCTAGATGTTTACTAACTTGATCTGCCAGAGGCTGGATATCTGACACTGCATCCCTCTCTAATGCTAACATTTTCCACATTTGATTGCAAGGCAAGATCACTGCCTTGGCAATGTTATCACTAGCAGGTTAGATGAAAGCAACTATAAGTAATCCTGTTAAAATATTTCAAAGCCTTTCAGGGCCTTTTCAGCCCTTGGATTCCTCTGTTGTGTGACACTAACTGTGCCATGGAGAATTAATTATCTACATATCAATGAGAAAAGGCAGAATTTGGACCCATGGTCTCACTCATGTTCTGAGGTCCTCTTATACTAATCAGCCAAATTTCATCTGAGGCATTCTGGACAAATCCCAACAAGAAATAAAACATTTCCCTTTCCTATTATAGAAATATATAATTTTATCATGTGGCCAGTGAGTACTATCAAACTACAAATTAAAAAAAAAATCCAGGAGAGAAAACCTATGACAAGTTTAGCCGCTGGGGTAAAACTCAAAGTGAGTCAGGTAAGAGTAGTTAGAATAGCAGCACACCATACATTTCTTTGACTGTACCCTATAGCAAAAACATAACATTTATTAAAGGAACATGGAAAATTATGCCCAATGGTCTACTGAAAAGCTGGCTTGTGAGTTCCTGAGGGCTTCCTGAAATTTACGACTTTTTTTTAATAAGAAGGAATATATTGAGCAAAGAAATGCTGAGCATGATAAACAAAAAGAACACAAAACAATTAACTAGCTTTTAAATGTCAAATGGGAATCTCCAAAAAAGCAATGTAACAGAATTTGCTTGAGATTACAGGTAAGGTAGGAGGTTACTGGACAGACACACACACACACACACACACACACACACACACACACACACACACACATATTCTTTCAGAGCAGTGGGTTCTCAACCTTCCTAATGCTGTGAATCTTTAATACAGTCCAAAGGGGTTGTGACCCACAGGTTGAGAACTGCTATTTTAGAGGACATATGACTATATTTATCTTAGATAGTGCTCTTTATATCAGCACAGCCCACATGTGTTGGGTTTTAAAAATATTAATACTTGATCTCTTAAGAAGGCATGTACTGTTTTTCTAATACTAGGGATGGGTGACATCAAATCATTTACAATATCCTTGTTTCACCTATGGCCATTGCCTAAAAGCATGTATCTTGAACACATCTGGTTCCTCATGTTGAGTACTACTGTTATGTTGAACAGTTTGTTCCAGTAGTCTCAACTAGCAATTTACGACTAGTCTCAACTAAAACAAACTGTTCAACATAACAGTAGTAGTCAACATGAGGAACTAGATGTGTTCAAGATACATGCTTTTATGCAATGGTCATAGGAGAAACAAGGATATTGTAAATGATTTGATGTCACCCATCCCTACAGAGGTTCTATTGTATTTCCAATTCTCTTCTCTCTTGCTTACTCCACTACAGACTCTGGAAAACTAAATGTTTGTTTTCCCAGTCTTGCTTGCTGTTAGTGACTGTACATCCTAAGATTAGTCATAAGATTAGTAACCCCCTTAAGCAGAATATTCTAAGCCTTTTGTTTGTCCAATAAAAGGAGAGAGCTGAAGATGGTACTACTCCTTCTCCATTTTCCCTTCCTTTTTCTGATTTGAATGTGGTATTCAAAGTTGCAGCAACCATCTTGCTATTAGGAGGGAAAGACTGAGAATCAGAGAGGTGCTAGAATAAGTATTACTGAACAATAGGCCAATACCAGCAGACTTCTTGTTTTATTAGAAAAACAAACACCTCTTTAAGCCACTTACAAATGAAAAAATATATAACTTGCTGCCAAGTTAAATCCTGTTTTCAGCCTTTAAAATTTTAAATTCTATTGTCATATTCTTGAATCAAAAACTTTTCTTCTTTCAACTCCTTCAAACTCTCATTTTCATTCTACTTGCTGTAACTTTAACTCGGTAATCTCTTTATTTTCTTCTGGTAGAACAGGTCTCTTTCAGGGTCCTCAGCATGTATTGTGTGCCTGATAACCTGAACTACTCTTTGAACAGAAACTTCAACACCCTTGAGTACTCATCTTTCACTGTAAGTGCCCTAAAACTCAGTCTAACCTTGCATAGATTCCACAATTCATCCTTTAACAGGAAGACAAAACAAATGTAAAGATTGTTCCCTGATCTTAAAACCAGACAAAGACACAACAATAAAAGAAAACTACAAGCTAATATTTTTGATGAACACAGATGCAAAAATCCTCAACAAAATATTAGCAAACAAAATTCAGTAACATAGTAAGAAGATCATTCACCATAATCAAATGGAATTCATCCTTGGGATGCAAGGATGGTTTAACATATGCAAATCAGGAAACATGATACATCACATCAATAGAATCAAGGACAAAACTATTTGATCATTTCAACAGAAGCTGAAAAAGCATCTAATAAAATTCAACATCACTTATCCCTTAACATGACATAGGCTATTTTTGACAACTCCAGTTATTGTTATACTGAATGGGGAAAAACTGAAAGCCTTTCAGTAAGATCTGGAATAAGATAAGCATGCCTACTTTCACCACTTGTATTCAAAATAGTACTGGAAGTCTTAGCTAGAGCAATTAGGTAAGAAAAATAAAGGACATCCAAATTGGAAAGTAAGAAGTCAAATTATCCTTGTTAGCAGATGACATAATCTTATATTTAGAAAAACTTAAAGACTCCAAAAAATTCTTGGCATTGATAAACTCCATAAAGTTGTAGGATACAAAATCCCCATATAAAATCAGCAATCACTCTGAAAAAGAAACAAACAAAAATCTCATTTACAATAAGTAGTAGCATTAAAAAAAAATACCAAGGAATAAATTTCACCAAAGAAGTAAAAGATCTCTATATAAGGAAAACTACAAAACAATGATGAAAACAATTGAAGAGGACACAAAACAAATGGAAATATATCCCATGCTCACAGATTGGAAGAATAAATATTGTTAAAAATGTCTATAGTACTTAAAAAGATCTGAAGATTCAACACAATCTCTATCAAAGTATCAATGGCATTATTCACAGACATAGAAAAAAAAACAACCCTACAATTTATATGGAACCACAAAAGACCCAGAATAGCTAAAGCAATCCTGAGCAAAAAGAACAAAGTTGGAGGTATCACACTACCTGATTTTCAATTGTACTGCAAAGCTATAGTAAATAAAATAGCATGGTTCTGGCAAACAGACAAACTGACCAGTTGAACAAAATAGAGAACCCAAAAATAAATCCACACACTTACAGCTAAATCTTGGCATGTATAAACTGGAAGTCCATATGCAGAGGAATGGAACTAGATCCCTATTTTTTACCAAAGCAAAAATAAACTCAAAGTGGATTAAAGACTTAAATGTAAGACCTGAAACTATGAAACCACTAGAAGACAGCATTGGGGAAATGATCAACGACCTTAGTCTGGGCAAATATTTTTGGGGTAGGACCTCAAAAACACAGGCACCCAAAGCAAAAACAGATAAATGGGATTACATCGAGCTAAAATGCTTTTGCACAGCAAAGGAAATAATTAGCAAAGTGAAAAGACAACTACAGAATGGGAGAAAATATTTGGAAACTATTTACCTGCCAAGGTATTAACTAGATCATATCAGGAACTCAAACATCCCAGTTGCAAAATCTGATTTCAAAATGCACATAAGGCCTGAATAGACATTTCTCAAAAGAAGAAATGCTTTCCTTTTCATATACTTGGTCAACAAGCATATGAAAAAATGATCAACTTCATTAGTCATCAGGGAAATATAAGTCAAAACCACAAGGCTGTATCATCTCACCTGAGTTAGAATGGCTATGCCAAAAAAAAAAAAAAAAAAAAAGATGATGATGATGAAGATGTATATTCCCCAGGAGAAAGGGCAATATTTGCACACTTAGGCAGTCCCAAGCTACAAACATCTAACTTACATACATTTTACTCGCACTTACAAGTGGAGGCTATTACAGTAAATCCTCAAGTTATAAACATCTGACCTATAACTTGCACTTAAGAATGAAGGCTATTATAGGTGATAGGTAAATATACTTATTCTAACTTACCAAATTCAACTTAAGAATAAACCTACAGCCCCTATCCTGTTCGTAACACACGGACTGCCTGTAGTATAGCCACTATGGAAAATAGTATGGATGTTCCCCCCAAAACTAAAAAATTGAACAAACATATAATACAGCTGGGTATACCTCCAAAAGAAAGGACATCAAAAAGTTATCTGCACTCCCACATTTACTACAGCACTATTTATAATAGCTAAGACATAGAACCAACTTAAGTGTCCATCACTTAAGTAAAAGAAAATGCATTTCCATTTTCTTCATCCACTTATCCATTTAAGTGATGGATATATATGTATACACACACAATGGAATAATACGCAGTCATAAAAAGAATGAAATACTGTCATTTGCAGCAATGTGGATAGAACTAGAGGTCATTATGTTAAGTAAAATAAGCCAAGGACAGAAAAGAAGCATTTCATATTCTCACTCATATGTGAGAGCTAAAAACTAGATCTCATGGAAGTAGAGAACAGAATGGTGGTTACCAGAAGCTGTGAAGGGAAGAGGGGTGGGGCAGAGAAAGAGAGTTGGTTAATGGGTACAAAAATACAGCTTGAGTAGAAGGAATAAGTTCTATTATTTGATAGTACAAAGGGTAATTATGGTTAACAATAATTTATTGTATAGTTCAAAATAGAAGAGAATTATTGTCATGTTTCCAACACAAAGAAATGATAAATGTTTGAGGTGATGGATATTTAAATCACCCTGATTTGATCATTATACATGTACCCCCCCAATATGTACAACTATGATATATCAATAAAATATACAAAAAAGGACAGATTACTACAGCTAAAATTTTAATCTCAAAAAAGGCCTCCTTTGATATCATTGTCAATCCTTTCACTAGTGCATGTTTAGCTCCTCCTCTTCTCAGCAACTTCTCCAAATTCATGTTTCTCTCCTCAGGACCTCTATTTACCTACACCCCTCTACTCTTCTCATGAGGACCTCAGATTCTTAGTAAGACTTCCAGAGAGTCGCCGACACCTGCTTTCTCCAGTGCTGCCTTCTCTTCACGCTTCAGCGTACCACAATATGTTTCTGCCCTCAACTCTTTATTAAAAGTTTACTCTGAACATGGTCATCATGATACTCTCAGCCCATTCCACCGGATGCTCTCCGTCCTAATTTCAAGCTCTCTGCCACATCTAAATTTACTGGCCATTTACTTGTGAAATGATGACTTCTTTTGGCTTAGATGGCATCATGTTCTTCTGGGTGTTCTACCTGTCTGACATTTCCTTTCATAATTTCCTTTGTTGAGTCTTCTTCCTTTAGTCCCCTCATAAATGCTGATGTTCCTGGGGAATTTATCCCTCTGTTGGTCTTTCTTACTTGCCTTCTTGCTCTGAGTGAGCTCATGGAGCTTCATCACTGCACTATTATCCATGAAATGATGACTCCTAAACATAATTTGATTAACTTTTTACAAGATCTCTCTACCTGTACATCCCATAGGCATCTCAAATGCAATGTGTTGAAACTAAACTCATTATCTTTCTTTAGCATCTGTTCTTTACCCTGAATTCTCTTTCCACAGGTCATACATCAATTTAGGATTCTAAACTGCAAACATGAATGTAATGTTTGACTCTCTCCTCTCCAGCAAAGACTAGTTACTGCCGATTTTATTTAGCAAATATTTTGTTAATGATTGTTTCTTCTTTTCTCTATTTCTAAAGCCACTTTTTCAGTTTCGACCTCATCTCTTCCATGGACTACTGCAATGGTCTCCTGACAGGCATCTCACCTGGCTCAATTTGATATTTAAATGAGTTAAGGAGAGTTATTTACCCAAAACACAAATTTGACTATGTTCATTTCTTGTGTAAATAACATTAGTGTTTCCCACTGCTTATATGTATGATCAGATCAGAGCTTCTTAGCAAAGCTTTCTATCCTTTTTGATTTCTGCCCAACCCTCCAGTTTCCAACTTTCTCTCTTACCCTGGTCCTTAGACCTCCTATCTTTTTAAAACCTCTCCTAAATATATCATACTGTCTCATCATTCTATATCTCTGATGGCTCTTCTCTTTTATGCTTTCTCTGGCTCAGAAAGCCTTTCCGGATTAATCAGGCAGGGTCACTGGTTCTTCTAGGCATTTTTCTCTTCACCCAATTTTATAACACATACAGAATATTTTGTAAAATCTCTTACTTTTTTGTAAATAAAGGTACATTAAGCAATAATTTTCCTTATGTATGTTGAACTTAGTGGTGACTTTTGGGACATCCTGCCCTATAGTGTTAGCATATGCATATCCCTTTAAGTCTGTCTCCCTTCCAGATCATTGAGTCTTAGTGAAGGGGACTGTATACTATATATATATTCCCATTTGCAAGCTGGCAGAATAAATGGTGGTATTACAAAAGCCTAGTCAATGTTTTTTTAATAAATCTGACCAAATGATTTAATTGACCGAAAAAAAAAAATGACAAAGAATTCATATACATCGTAACAACAGATTGATAAAGGTTAGAAAAAAGAAGGAACAACTTGCCATTTCCAACTATAACTTTTTCCTTAGTTTCTTGTATCTAATCTAGGGAAAGAGAGAGAATGGGGAACAGTACATGATTGTTGGTTTCCTGGGCTATCCAGAAATCCTACAGAAATACAGTTTAAAGCAATCCAGCCAATCCCTACAGCCCACGTTCTTTCTCTGTGAATTGCATTTCCTTTAGAAACCACTTTAATTTTGTGAGTAATCGGTCCACTTTGCTGCAGCCGAGACTTGGGGGTCTCTATTTTCTATTGACATAAAATCCCTGGCATGTTAAATACCCAGCATCTCTCAAGGAAAGCTAATATACTAACTGTCATAGAGAAGCAATCATCGAAGGACATCAGGATGTCTCAAGTGGTTCCACATCCTAATATTAACCAGACTGAAATCTGTTTAGGTCTTAAAATTAGTCAAAATTAGACTCATTCAGGCCCAGAAGAGCATCTGTTTTCAAGGATGCAGCTGCTACACTTTCAATGGCAACTTACTGTGACTTCTTTAATTGATTCATATGAGGATGTCCTTGTACATCTGCAATATTATCTAAAATTGTTACAATATTAGCTTAGACTAGTATCAGCTGTCATGAAAGTGATAAATTGAAAAGGGAAAGATGGTTATCTCGGCAGGAAAAGAAAGGTTAATGCTGTGAATTCAAACTTTTTAGAAGATAGAAAAAGACACCGAAGAATGATCCTATGAAACAATTTTACATGAAAATATTTTAGAAGATTAAATTTGCTGAATCCTCTTCCCATTTGTATAGAGGTGACAGATGCCACATAATGATTTCTGCTCTATTCCCAGGATGAAATTATTTAATTAAAAATTTATTTTATTTTTATTTCTTGTAGAGACAGGGTCTTGGTATGTTGCCCAAATTGGTCTCAAACTTCTGATTCAAGTGATCCTCCTGCCTCAGCCTCCCAAAGTACTGGGATGACAGTACTTTGCTTGGCCAAATTATTTAAATTTTAGTATCCAGTTTTCTTTTAGTGGAAAACTGTAATAATTGTACTTTCCCAAGTCTAAGAGCAATGTGTTATTAGGTCTTATAAATAATTCTGAAATCCTTTGATGTTGTTAAACACTTTTTTGTAAAATAAAAATAGGACTGTGCTGTTAGGACTGTGCATTAAGAATTCATGGAGTTTACAAAGTTAATGGGGTCTGTGACAAGAGCCCCTCTAGCTGACTTCTTTTCTCTCCTTAAATTGGGAGATTAAGGAGATGCTACTATCAAACCTAGAGCTGGGGCCAAATTATAAACTGTTAGACACTATAATACCCCAGCTGCAAGTTGCAAATTTAATGCCCACTAGCTCCATTCGCAGCCTTCATAATTTCTTTGGACTACTATACTACTTTTTATGCCTTCCCTTGATTATCTGCAAACCTATACAAGTTAGCCTCCCCCTACTCCAATGCTTTGTATACTGCAGGCACTTATAAAGTGTTTGTTAAATAAATTATTTGCTTATGAAGGCTACTGGTGTTTGAATGGATCTACCATCTTATTAATACCTAATTTGAATTTTCTTAGTATACAGAGGTCCTTGTTTCTTTATCTAAGCCAGTTACTCCAAACTAAAATTTCATGTTTTTTTTTTTTTTTTTGCAGTTTTTGGCTGAGGCTGGGTTTGAACCCACCACCCACCACGTCCGGTATATGGGGCCAGCACCCTACTCCTTTGAGCCACAGGTGCTGCCCTTCATGGTTAACTTTTTGATCACTTTTTTCCCTGAGACATGTTTCCCAAAGCTATCTATTTTCTTCCCAACAGTCCTCAGCTTCTGCCACTATTATCAATTCATTTATTTAGTTGTTCTTTCCCACCTCCCAAACCATCTATAACCTAATGTTTATTTTATTTATTTATTTATTTATTTATTTATTTATTTATTTATTTATTTATTTTGAGACAGAGTCTTAATCCGTAGCCCAGGGTAGAATGCAGTGGTGTGATTGTAGCCACTATAACCTCAAACTCACGGGGTCAAGCAATCTCCCTGCTTCAGTCTCCCAAGTACCTGGGACTACATGTGCACACCAGCACAACTGGCTAATTTTTTTATATTTAGTGGAGATGGGGTCTTGCTCTTGCTCAGGTTGGTTTTGAACTCCTGAGTTCAAGCAATCATCCCACTTTGGCCTCACAGAGTGCTGTAATCTACTTTTAAGTTCTTTTGCTATGTTTCTACACAAGGGTGAGACTTATCTAAGAAACATGTTTGGAAACTTCTTTTCCTTTTGCTTCCTATTTCAAAACCGAAGCAATGGTTCTTCAGTTTCCAAATAACAATTGTCTTTTTTTTTTTATGGATGCCAGAAATTTTGAGTCTGAACTAGCAAGGTCAATTGGTTTTGAAAACCAATAGGCTGTGGCTCATGCCTGTAATCCTAACATTCTCGGAGGTTGAGGTGGGTTGATTGCTTGAACTCAGGAGTTGAGGAGCTTAAGCAAGAGCAAGACCCCATCTCTAAAAATACCCGGGCGTTGTGGCAGGTGCCTGTTGTACCAACTACTCTGGAGGCTGAGGCAGAAAATTACTTGTGCCGAAGAGTTTGAGGTTGCTATGAGCTATGACACCATGGCTTTCTACCCAGGGCAACAAAGTGAAACGCTGCCTCAAAAAAAAAAAAAAAAAAAAAAAAAACAAGAAAAGAAAATCAGTAAGCTGGCTGAGATTGTTCCTTGACCAATAGAATTGTGACTCCAAAGGGATGGAGACTTTATTCAGATTAGACCATATACACCAAACCCAAGTACATAAGCTGCTCTGGAAGCACAACCTACTCTCGGAGACGTAACACCCAACCAACGAACCCCTTTGTATCTAAACAGCTGTGCAGCCAGAATTCCCAGGCTTTTCCCTGCTATCCCTCTTGGGTCTACTCTTACATAGGAAGAAGGGCACATGGAAAAATTTATGTGAGTGGGAAAGAGTGGAATAAATTCATTACCAGGAAGGAAAAAAGGGGCAAGAATGCGGAAACTGAAAGATGAGAAGAAGGTGTCTTCTTTATATTTGCTTTTCTACAGTCTAGTCACCTTAATGATAATGTATTTATGTTCCAAAAACATTTCCTGAATATGGAGATGTTGATGTTGAAGTCAAATAAATAATAGAGATTAATCTGTAAATTTAAAACATTTTATTTGCAATCAAAGAATTGCAATTTGGAATATATGCATAGACCAGGTGGTCTTTGGTATGTCTGAGGAACAAAGAGAAGGTTAGGAATTTTATTAGAAAGAGAAATGTTACATAATGTTTTCAAAGATAGCTCAGAGAAACTGTTGGGAGCTGGTAACTCTTGACTGGTGAGTGACAGTGACAGGTGAAACCAATCTTTGAGTCATTAAGAGGTTGTTTTGGCAACTACTAGTAAAATTGGTGTTAAGAGTTTTAGAGGTTGTTTTAACAGTGGGGCTCGTGGAAAGTTCAATTCTTGGAGTGGGTGCTATGAACTCTTGAGTATTTTCTCACCGATCCCTCAATTCTGATTTAGTGGGATATGACAAGAATGACTCAATTTGTACAGTTAACTTTCACAGAGGGAACACTTTATATGTGGATATGAGGAGCGGACACTTACTTTCTTTATGTGGTACCATTTGTTATTTAAATGGTGTTACACCTTTTCCACACATTGGTTATAAGGCTTGGACACTATAACTTCTTATTATTGCTCAGAATACGTTTTCTGAAATGTCATATATTTGTCAGGCAAGAAAAGATATGCCTGTTTTACCCACTGCCCAGCTTAATGTTTCAGATGTTTGATAACATTTCTTTGAGAATGTACACATACTATAAGCCCTCCCACCACTACTCAAAAAAGAAAAAAAGATCAAAAACTAAACTCTTATAAAGAATTTGCACTGAATTTTAAGGATGCTGCTTAAGAGAAATTTTCATTTCTGTGATACCATATTTGTACACAGCGATGATTCAATAAAAAAACAAAAAAAAAACAATAACTCACTCTTCTTGGCATCTCTTACAGTAAATAGCTCTTCCTTACACTCAGCAGACTGCCAATAATTCTTGCTGAATTTAATCTTCAAGTTAAGGACAACTCTCAGAGCTTTATAGCCTTTTTTAAAACTTGATTTCCACAATTCCTTTAACCTAATGTCCTCCAAATAGTTTATCAGCCTGGAACATTATTCTGTTCCAGGGAAAGAAGCTGAAACCCAGAAAGGGTATCTGAAACTGAAGAATTATTTTAAATATAGAACTATGTAGAAAGAACAAAGGAGATCCACGAAAGGCCAGTTTTGAAAAGCAAAACAAAAATGAGAGCCAAGGTAAAAATGGACAGTTGTTCCCTTAGGCTACCACAGTTTAGGCAGCCAGCTAAGCCAGCGGTACACACTACACACTGCAGATCTGTAGGAGAAAACTGCATCTCGTTACTCTGAAACAGTGCTTGATGGTAACGAGTCTGAGCAAGCCTCCAGTCCCTACGGACATGGAGCTTTGGGGTCCTATCTACATACAGTGCAAACCAGCACAGACACATGATTTTGATATCTTGTGATTGATAGTAGAGACCTCAGTCTCCTTCAGTCCTGCAGAGAAATACTAAGATTGATTTCTTCCTTTATTCCAAATAATCCTCCCCGAGGCTGGGTAAAAACCTCATCATCTACTAAAAAGGCATACGGTGTGGCCAATTCGGCTCCTGCCTGATAGGAAAGAGGAAAGCGGGTGTGGGGTGGAGAAGGAAGCTAATGAACAGCCCCTGCCTGACTGCGGCAAAGCACTATTGTGGCGCTCTATTAGATTTCCATGGACTCTGTAAGCCTTTTGTAAAAGCTTTTGTAAAACCCTGCTCAAAGAGCATCTTAAAGTGCTAACAAATTCGAAACCAGATATTTTTGGTGAATAAGTGACATAGATTTAAGTTTTAAGAGAATTTTAGAGGCAAAATATGACACAGCAGAGAGATAACATTTGTCTAGTGTTCAAATAGGAGCTTTGCAGTTTTAGCATTTGTAAATCTTCCAAAGAGCCTTAGGGAATGGCTTTTTCACTGGGTAAATTAGAAATATTAGGTCCATTTACACATAGTGAAACTAAACTAGACAGAAATAAAACACGTTTCCTAATATGACTCAGCAAGCAAGTGCCATGAAGAGGGACGGAACTCAAGGAGTTGAACTGAAAACCCTACATTGAGTCCTTCTTCCATTTACCTTTTCCCAGTTGCCTTTTTTTTCTAGGTTTCCTTTTTCAGGCAGCTGCATCACTCACAGATTTGGACCTCAGTGGAGAAACCATCATTACCTTCTTGACTGAGAGCAGGTATAACCTCACTTTTATCTTTTATCCCCAATACATAATGTAGTTTCTGGAACTAGTAGGTAAGTACCAAGTACAGTGAACAGGAAGGTACCCTTTGGAGGCAGAGAGTCCTGAGCTCGAATTCCAGTTTTCTCATGGACCAACTTCTCTACAGTAGACTCTTCACCTGCGTAACGAGGATCATTCTACCTGCTTTATAGGAGTCTGATGATTAAATGAGAAAATACCTGAAGGCTTAGAAAATAGTGTCTGACACATAAGTGCTTAGCACATGTACAACACAACATGTATTGTGTACCCATAATAATTACACATGAAAAATTTAAAAAATTACTACTAGCATTACTTACTCAATAAAGTTGTTAAGTAAATAACAAAAACCTAGTATCCTTCTCCTCCATCTATAGTTTTATGTAGGCCTTGGGTCAGTTAGACTTGTTTTATACATTTGATGGCAAAACCTGAAAGCCAGTACCACTGCAAGGAAAACAGGCAGAATTCCAGAAGCGGAGGCCACTTTGATCCCAGTGCCATGTGTATATGTGCGTAACATATAGACAACTGATTTATCTAGAAGCAGCTGACCCTGCCACCAAGCACACAGACCATCACCATGACTAGTGTGTAATTGGCTGGGGGCTCCTTTGAAGCATGTTGGAAGCAAGAAAAATAGAGAGAATTAACTTGCTGACACATGCTGCAGAATTTGGTGGCGTAAATCTTGCTAAGGCAATTTCTACTCAGTGAGGACAAGTGTGGTCTCTTCTCAGTATGTGGTAAAGATAACAGTTAAGTACCTCCCCGTTAATCTTCCTTGTGTCAGAAATTCCCTGCACAGGCTAAATTGATGTGCTGGTGCAGTACACATATTGACTAATGCCTTGTGAAGGTTAATAATATATGACCATATTTCTGTCATTCTACATTAGTAACACATGAATACTGTTCACACATCCCTTCCAGCTTGGGCATATAATCCGAAGAATAATTAACAGTTGTTATAGATGTTTCCAGTGTTAACTTCACTAAAAATTGAAAGATTAATAATTTGTGTTTATGCCAGATAAGGGTAAGAAACAATTATTTACCTGTCAGCTTATTATATAATTTCAGGATATCACCTAAAAATCTAAATGTCTTTTGCTAAGTAAAAAGATATGAGTATTCTCATATTAACTATGAACCAAATCTTCTATGGATCTATGAACCATTGATCTTAGATTACTATTTCTTTTGTTTCTGGTTTTCCTTTAATTCTTGATTCTTTTTTTTTTTTTTATTTTTGGGGATTCATTGAGGGTACAAGAAACTGATTCTTGTAACACTGATTGTATTTGTTGGGTAAAGTCCCTCTTACAATCGTGTTTTGCCCCTAAAAGGTGTGTAATTCTTAATTCTTATAGGTACATGGTAGTCGTGTATCTTTAGAGGGAACATGTAATATTTTGATATAGCATACAATATAAATTAATCAAATCAGGGTAAGTGGGGTATCCATCACTTCAGGCATTTTTCATTTCTTTGCGTTAGGAACATTCCAGTTTCACTCCTTTAAAGTATACACTAACAATTCATTGTTCATAATAGTCACTTGTCATGTTATCAAATATTGTTCATTCTATCTCTCTAACCATATTTTTACATCCATTAACCATCCCCACTTTATCCTCCCCCCAAGTGCTCCCTTTCTCATCCTTTGGTAACCATCATTCTACTTTCTGTCTCCATGAGATCGATTGTTTTTAATATTTAGCTCCCACAAAAGAGAACATGAGAGGTTTTTGTGTGTGTGTGTGTGTGCTTGGGTTATTTCATTTAACATAATGTTCTCTAGTTCCATCAATGTTGCTGCAAATGGTAGGATTTATTCATTTTTGTGACTATATAATACTCCAATGTGTATATGTGCCACAATTTTCTTATCCATTCACTAATGGACACTTAGGTCGATTCCAAGTCTTGGCTATTGAGAATAGTGCTGCAATAAACATGGGGGTGTGGATTATCTTTTCAACGTACTGAATTCTCTTCTTTTGGATATCTAACAGTGAAATTGTTGGAGCATATGGTCAACAACCTTTTCCTTTGGATTGGCCCAGAAAGTAGTGGTTAATTTCTAAGTCAACCACTTACTAATTGAACAACTTTGGGTAAATTGTTAAACCTATGAATTAAGAGTGATAGCCTGAGAAGGTCATAATAAGGATCAATGAGATAAAACAGAAGGCGTTTAGAACAATGATTGGCACATAGTAAGTGCTCAGCACATCTTAAGTTATTATTGTTGAACTCCCTGGGGAGAATTCCGAAAGAGTGAGATGCCTACATTCATTCTCTTACTCACCAAAAAACCTTGTAAGGAATCTGATTGCTGTGGGCTTAGTTGTACGTGGTCAGAAAGGAATGGTATACTGATACCTTAAAACATTTATATTGTATATAATTCCTTTACTTGGCATATACCCAGATGACCAAAAATCACATTACAACAAAGATATCTGTACCAGATTGTTTGTTGCAGCCCAATTCATAATTGCTAAGTCATGGAAGAAGCCCAAGAGCCCATCGATCCACAAATGGATTAATAAATTGTGGTACTTGTATACCATGGAATATTATGCAGCCTTAAAGAAAGATGGTGACTTTTCCTCTTTCATATTTACATGGATGGAGCTGGAACACGTTCTCCTTAGCAAAGTATCTCAAGAATGGAAGAAAAAGTATCCAGTGTATACACCCCTAATATGAAGCAAATTTATATCTTTCAAGTGAAGGCTACAACCCAATTATTGCACAAGAAGACGGGGAAAGGGGAGAGGGAGGGAAGGGGAAGGAGTGGGTGGGGGGAGAGAGGATAAAGGATGAGATCACACTTGAGGTGCATATTTGAAGGGTCAGGAGAAAACTTCTAAATGCTGATCAAAAATGTTTTCACACAGTAAATGAGAAGATCTCATGAATGTTATGTCAATCAGGCAGATGAAAACATCTCAGATTGTATGTGAAGCCAGCACACTGTACCCCATGAGTGAATTAATGTACACAGCTATGATTCAATAAAAAGAAAAATTGTAACTTTTTGAACTCAAAATGAGAAATCACAAAAGTATGAGAACAGTATAGGAATCTGAAAATGTTCAAATCAGTGAAGACATGCAGAGGGGAAAAGGGACTAAGCGGGGAAAGGTTCAGTTTTATCTTTTCATCTATACAAAGAATGACTTTCTCCCTAGTTGCTGATTCAATAGTGGATATGGCATTTCAGCCAGCATGATGATGGTCATTTGGTGGGAAAGCATGAAATATACTCAGGAGTGCTCTGGGAAGAGAAAGTAGTTTTTAAAAAAGATTTTGTTGAGTTTTAAAAGAATTTATTTATCTTATTTCAAAATATTAAGGGAATAGAATCTTTTCTAAAGATGACAGATGAATTGCCAGTAAACACTTGAAAAAATGCTCATCATCCCTAAGTATTAGAGAAATGCAAATCAAAACCACCCTGAGATACCATCTAACTCCAGAGAGAATGGCCTATATCACAAAATCTCAAAATTGCAGATGCTGGCACAGATGTGGGGAGAAAGGAACACTTTCACCCTGCTGGTGGGACTGCAAACTAATACAACCTTTTTGGAAGGAAGTATGGAGAAACCTCAAAGAACTCAACTTAGACCTCCCATTTGATCCTGCAATCCCATTACTGGGTATCTATCCAGAAAAAAAAACAAAAACAAAACTTTTATTATAAAGGCACTTGTACTAGACTGTTTATCGCAGCCCAATTTACAATCACTAAAATGTGGAAATAGCCTAAATGTCCTTCAACCCAGGAAGGGATTGGTAAGCTATGGTATATGTACACCATGGAATATTACTCAGTCATCAAAAACAATGGAGACTTTGCAGAGATTGTACTAACTTGGATGGAGGTGGAACATATTATTCTTAGTGAAACATCACAGGACTGGAGAAGCATGAATCCTATGTATTCAACTTTGATTTGAGGACAATTAATGACACAATGGGGCATGAGGGAAGGAGAGAGCACACAGAGACAGGAGGAGGGAGGGCGTGAGGGAAAGAAAACCAAAAAAAAGGAAAGAAAATAGTGACTATTCTCACATAAATTGCATTCAATTTTGACCAAGTATATTACTTAAACATTAATTTTTAATTCAACTTGTCAATATGTTGTTTCAGATATTGCATCCTCATTTATAAGTGAAATATGTTTGTAACTTCCCTTTATAACAATATATTTTCTCCAATTTCAATATCAGGTGTATCCAGATCAAGTAGAATGATTTTGAAATATTTCTTCTTTTTCTATCATCTATAAGATTTGGCATGATCTGTCTTTCGAAACTCTCTTTTACTTTTATTTATATATTAGATGTCTATTTTTTTAGACTTTGGAAAACAAATAAGAAGTTAACTGATGACTTCATACTGAGCATCAGAGTCTAAGCATTCTATAATAGACATACTCTTATTTGACAATGTGAACATTACTTTCTTGGCATTATTATTATTAATATTGCTTAATATTTTGATGCAGTAATCGTCTGTTTTCTTTTCTGAATGTATTTATCTTTGTTCATTCTTTACGTGGTTTTTGTTTCTAGTCCGTATCTTAAATATTGTTATTGTTATTAAATTTTAAGCCTTTTAAATTCTGTGAAAGCAAAAAGTGGAAACCTAATAAACACATGTATATGTAAAAATTAAAAAAAATAAAATATTAAGGGAGTACAAATGTTTTCGTTACATGGATGCACTGTATGAGGCTGAAGTCAGGCTGTTAGTGGGCCTGTCACCTGGATGGCATTCACTGTATCAAAAAGGTAAGTTTTTTATCCCTCATCCCATCTCAACCTCCCTCCTTAATTTCCAATATTTCTTTTATTGGAAGTCTTATTTCTTTTATTGTGTCTTATTTAATAAAATGATTTCTTTTACTATGGATAGATACCCAAAGGTATCAAACAGTAGGTATACTTTGAGTTCTTAGAGAAATTTCAACACTGTTTTCCATAGAGGTCGTACTAGTTTGCAGTGTCCCACCAACAGGGTATAAGCAGTCCTTTTTCTCTGCATCTACGTAAGGACGTGCTGAATTTTGACTTTTTGGTAATGACCATTCTAACAAGGGTAAGGTGGTGTTTCATTGCGGTTTTAATTTGCATTTCCCTGATGATTCGTTGTGTTGAACATTTTTTCATGTATTTGTTGGCCACTTTTCTTCCTTTGAAAAAATTCTGTTCATGTCTTTTGCCCATTCTTTGATGGGGTTGTTTGTTTTTTGCTTACTGATTTGATTCTTTGTTGACTCTGGATATTAGTCCTTTGTCAGATGTATAGTTTGTATTTTCTCCCATTCTATAGATTACCTGCTTACTCTGTTGATAATTTCCTTTGTTGTGCAGAAAAATTTAATTTAATTAAGTTCCATTTATTTGTTCTTATTGTTGCTATATCTGCCTTGGGGGGTTAACTCATAAATTCTTTGCTGAGGCCAATGTCTAGAAGAGTTTTTCATACATTTTCTTACAAAATTCTTATGCTTTCGTGCCTTAACATTTACGTCTTTAATCCATCTTGTATTAATTTTTTCACGTGGAGAGGCAGAGCTCCTGCTTCATCTCTCTGCATGTGCACTACTTGTTGAATATGGTATCCTTTCTCAGTCTAGGTTTTATTGCTGCTTTGTGGAAGAGCAGGTGGTTATTACTATATGGTTTTATTTCTGGGTTCTCTATTTTGTTCTGTTAGTCTCTGTCTCTACCTTTATATCAATACCACAGTGTTTTAGTTACTATAGCCTCATAGTATAATTTTAAGTCAGGTAACATAATGCTTCTGTATTTCTTCTTTTTGCGTAGGATTGCTTTGGTTATTTGGACTCTTTTATGGTCCCAAATGAAGCTTAGGATTACTTTTTCTATGTCTGTGAAAATAATTCCTTAGTATTTTGATGAGAATTGCATTGAATTTGTAAATGGCTTTGGGCGATGGGTAGACATTTTAATGATGTTGATTCTTCCAATTCATGAGCTTGGGTGTTTTTCATTTGTTTGTGTTACCTACAGTTGCTCTCATTAGTGTTTTGTAGTCCTTCTTGTAGAGATCTTTTGTCTCTTTGGTTAAGTACATTCCTTAGTATTTTATTTTCTTTGTAGCTATTGAAAATAGGATTGAGTCCTTGATTTGACTCTCAATTTGACTATTATTACTACAGAGAAAAAAAACCAATTTGTGTACATTTATTTTGTAACCTGAGACTTTGCTGAATTTATTTATCAATTCTAGAAGTTTTTTTTCATGTGGAGCGCTTAGGTTTTCTAGATATAAGATCACATTGTTGACAAAAAGCGATAGTTTGACCTCCTCTTTTCTGATTTGGATTTCTTTTTCTTACTTGATTTCTATGGCTAGGACTCCTAGTACTATGTCGAATAGAAGTGGTGATAGTGGGTACCCTTGTTCTAGTTTTTAGGAATAATTCTTTTCAACTTTTACTCATTCAGTATGATGTTGACTATGGGTTTGTAATACATGGCTTTTAGAATTTTGAGGTCTGTTCCTTCTGAGCCTAGCTCATTGAGGGTTTTCATCATGAAAGGGGGCTGGATTTTATCAAATAATTTTGTGGTCTTTGTTTTTGTTTCTGGTTATGTGGTGAATCACATTTGTTGATTTATGTATGTTGAACCATCCTTCTTCCATCACTGAGATAAAACCCATTTGATCATGGTGAATTATCTTTTTTATACTTTTTCACTGTTGAATTTGATTAGCTAGTATTTTCTGGAGGATTTTTACATCTGTGTTCATGGGGGATATTAGTCTATAGTTTCCTTTTTTTGTTGTGACCTTTTCTGGCTTTGGTATCAGGGTGATACTAGCTTTGAATAAAGTGTTGGAAAGGATTTCTTCTCTCTCAGTGGTCCAGGGCTTTTTATTGTTGGTAGGGTTTTTATTACTGCCTCAATCTCCCTGCTTGTTATTGGTCCATTCAGAATTTCTATTGCTGCCTGATTCAGACTTGGGAGGTATGTGTTTCACGTATTTATTCACTTCCTGTAGGTTTTCTAGTTTATATGCATAGTAGTTTCTATATTCTTTACAGATAATATTGTGTATTTCTGTGGTACCGGTTATGTCTTTTTCATTTCTGATTGAGGTTATTTGAGTCCTTTCTTTACTATTTTTGGTTAATCTTGGTGGTGATTTTGCTTACCATTTCAAAGAATCAATATTTTGTTTTATTGATCCACCTTTTTTTTTGTTTGTTTCTATTTTTTTTAGTTCTGCTATGAGCTCTGTTATTTCTTTTCTTCTGTTGGCTTTGGGTTTAATTTGTTCTTCTCTTTTTAGTTCCTTGAGATTTGACATTAGGTTGTTAATGTGTGATCTTTTTCTCTCTTGGATGTATGCATTTCAGGCTATGAATTTTCCCCTTAGCACTGCTTTTACAGTATCCCATAGATTTTGAAATTTTGTGTTGTCATTTAGTTTGAAGAATCTTATGATTTCTGTCTTAATTTCATTATTGACCCAGGGATCATTTTGCAGCAGGCTTTTTAATTTCCATGATTTTGTGTGGATTTGACCATTTCTCTTGTAATTATTTGTAGCTTTATTCTATTATGGTCTGAATTCATGGTATGATTTCAATTTTTCTAAATTTTCTCAGACTTGTTTTGTGGTCTGTGATTAATCTTTAAACATGTCCCATGTGCTGATGAGAAGAGTGTATCTCTGATAGTTTTGGGGTAGAGTATTCTGTAGATGTCTGTTAGTTCCATTTGTTCTAAAGTTCCTTTTAAAATTAGTGTCTTTGTTGATTTTCTGCTTCAATGATCTGTCTAGATTTGCCAGTGGAGTGTTAAAGTTCTTGGTGATTATAATGCTACTGTATATTTCTTTGCTTAGATCTAGAATAATTTGCTTTATGAATCTGGGAGCTCCTGTTTTATGTCATATATATTTAGGATTTTTATATCTGCTTGCTGAAATGTTCCCTCTATCATTATGTAATGAGCATCTTTGTCTTTCTTTTTTTTAACCATTGATGATTCAAAGTCAATAGTATCTGATATGCTAACGGCTATATCAGCTTGCTTTTGGTTTCCATTTGCATGGAGTATTTTTTTCCATTCCTTTGCCTTTGGTCTACATTAAGTCCTTGCAAGTTAGATGTGTTTCTTAGAGATAGCATATACTTGAGTTGCAATTTTTCATCCATTCAGCCAGTCTATCTATGTCTTTTGAGGAAAACAATAAGATCATTCATGTTCAGTGTTAGTAATGATGTGTGGGAATCTTCATCATGTTGAATGATACTTTGCTCTTGTTTTTTTCTCTCTTGTATTACCGTTTTACAAGACCCATGAGCATTAACTTTTAGATATTTTTACACTGGTGGCTATCTATTGCACTGTTCCACGTATAGTATACTTTTAAGCATTTCCTGTAGGGTAGGTCTGGTAGTGAAAAATTGCCTTACTGTTTGTTTGTCTGAAAAAGTCTTTATTTCTCTGACATTTATGAAACTTAGTTTTGTAGGATAGAAATCCTTGGCTGACAATTGTTCTCTTTAAGAAGACCAAAAATAAGGCCCTAATCCCTTCAGTCTTCTCTGGCTTCTGAGACTATGCTAAGAGGTCTGCTAGAATGGGTCTTCCTTTGAAACTGAGTTGTTGCTTTCTGTATTGCAGCTTATAGAATTTTTCTCCTTCATTTTGGCTTTTGCCAGACTGGTGATAATATGTTTTGCTGATGGCCCATTTGCAATGAATATTCCAGGTGTTCAATGATTATCTTGTATCTGGATATACAAACTTCTGGCAATACCAGGAAAGTTTTCCTCAAAAATTCCCCTCAAATACATTTTCTATGCTTTTTGCTTTTTCTTCTCCGCAGGGGTGTCTGTCTCTGCTTGCTTTGCATAGTCCCATATTTCTCTGTTGTTGAAGCTTGGTCTAGATTGTTGTTGAAGCTTTCTGCTGCGTTTTGTGGCTAGGTAAGGCTATTTAGGTGGTGGCCCCAGATGTCAGAGCTGTGGGTGTTTACTCAGTTTTAGGGACAGTGGTGGTACACAGGGCATATGAGGGAGGCAGTTTTTGGCAAGTGAGCCTGCAGTGATTTGCAAGGCACCACAGCACGGGGTGTAGTTGTGGTAGCCAATATGCAGTATGCACTGTGCCTCTGGGCTTATGGTACAAAGGGTCACTGGTGCATGTGGACTGCAGGGCCATGGCAGCTGGGTTGCTTACAGGACCTTGGCAGCTGCCTAGGCAGGCAGTGGGAACTTGGTGAGTGCCTTGGCATATCACAGGACCTGGGCATGTGCCTGAGTGTGTTATAGGACTGTAGCTAGTAGTGGGACAGGTGGCAAGAACTTGGTGGGCACATGGGTAGGTTGGGGAACTTTGACAGGCACCTGGGTGGGTTGGAGAGCCTAGCCTGGTGCCTTGGCAGGTCATGAGAACGCAGCCAGCAGCAGGGTGGCTCACTGGGCACAGCACCTGGGTGGCATGTGACTGATGGGGCTGGGGAGACCTAAAGTAGTGTTTTTTACCTTATTATAAGGGATGAATGACAGGGATCTCTGTTTCCAAGGAAAGAACATCTGTGGAGCTTGGTTCTTTAACAAAGTGAACTTAGGAGTTATTTTGGGAATTCAAAGAGAGATTCAATAAAAATTTGACATTGTTCATGTGTTTGAGAGATCAGGTCTGTCTTATTCAAACAGCTCTTCAAAGGCCATACTTAGATTTTGAGTCAGCATTTATCTCATAATCAAAGTTTATTTCCTTTCTGTCAAAGGCACTATGAGGAAAAGAGAAAAGAATCCATATGAGTGTGACTCCATGTGGTCACACAGGGAATAATGATTATGAATCTAAATAGCCATTACTAACAACTATGGAATTTTGACCTGACCACCAGAAGTCTTGTTATCTTAAAATAAAGAGACAGAAATTGGGTTATAAATTATTTTACTATTCACATAAAGTTACTGACAAATCAGGTCTTCTTTTAAGGTTGACAATAGCTGAGTCAGGATTATTTTGGAAAGATGTTTTTTATATTTACTACCATAGGAATCTTGCTATTTTATTTGCTTTCTTGGGAGTATATTCTCCTTCCTATCACTTTAGACTAAATTTATGGTAGCAAGCGAAATGGGAAAATCCTTTTGTTCCCTTGTCTGTTGTTAACTCAGTGTCGTATGTAGCTACTTTCATAGAAGCATAAGGAAAATTTTCCACCTGCTCATCAGTAGAGTATGGGGTTGGGGTTTTGCCATGAACAGGCACTCCCAAAATATATACAAGGCAAAAAGAAAGGAAAGGCAATATTTTCCTTACAGTGATAGAAAGATGCTCAGGCAGCTGGCAACCAGGAGGCTCATGGCAGCTTCCAAGAGAGGCCCTTCAAACAGCTGCTTCCTCGCCACAGGTAAGTAAAACTCTGGGCTGCAATTCCTGATTTTCCTGAAGGTCAGCAGCTAGTTTCCTTGTGTTTTTGTTTCCTTCCAACTGTTGTCTAAGCCCTTTCAGCAATTTTATGAACATCTAATTCTCTGTATTAAATTCCCCCTTGCTTGAAATACCTAAAATGGTCTCTGTTCTCCTGAATGAGCATTGAAAATGTTTGCAATCTTGTACACATGTGTTATTTCTGAATGGTGACATCTCAAATCTCAGGGAACATTTTGAGCAGAAAGGGTCATCAAGAATCCCTGGGCTACCCTTTAATGGAATGTTGTGACCCCTAAGGCAAAGATTTTTGGAAGGTGCTCTGCAGAGTCCCTAATCTCTGCTAAAAGACAAAATCTAACTGTTTTTAATTTGTGATTCTAGAATCACGTGGCCAAAGTGGTTCAGAATGCTCTGCCCTAACACATGGGATGGTTATATCTATAGGCAGAGAAAAGGGAGTGACATAAAAAGGAAGTAAGTACAGAGATAGCTGGATGGGGTAAAGTTCAGTGCTGGCCTTATTTAAACCTGGTTTGAACATTTGGCGGCCTGTGATCAACTGAAACTTGGTTGTTGTGATTGTTTGAAACTAAGCTACTTGTTACAAGAGTAGATTACAGTCTGTTTACACGTCAAATTAGGTACAGTTTCAATGTATGAAAAACCATTTAAGCTGAACTTAAAATACAGACAGAGGCAGATTTAGGCCAAACTTAATTGCCCTCCCCTACCTTAATTAGAGAAGCTCTACTTTCATTTGTTACCTACTTAAGATTTTGCAGTAAAACTCTGCTAGAAGAAAAGGTTTCAGTGCTAAAAAAGAAAAAAAGCTGTTTACAAACTTGAAAGGAAAGATTTGGTCCTATCATACAAGCACCCACTGCATTCTGCTCTTAAGTTGACAAAGTAGAGATAAAAGTTGAACATTTAAATCATAGTACAACTCTTATAGATTAAGGATGAGTGACGGCAAAATCTATATAAATAATGTTTATTCGGAAACAAGTAATCTGCGTTTTCCTTTCTCTTATTTCAGTTACTAGCATGTATAACATTATCTTTTCATAATTTACTGAGCACTGAGCAAATTATGAATTGCCGTTAATAACACAATCGAGATCTCCTTCCAAAGTAGATTCAGCCTGCCCTGCAGGAAATATTGTGTTTTCTAATTTGTCATAAAAGTATTCTATAGGTATCTCTACTATTTTCCAAATAAATCCTAAGTTAAAGATGTAGACCTCCACAAAACAGACTGTTTAGCAAGGCCATGAAATTTGGAGCTGCAGTCAAAAATTCTATAAAACCTTTGGCTTAACACCGAATGTATCTTTCAAACAAACTCCATGTTCATCAGTACCCTAAACATGTTAGAACTTCTGGGTTCTATAGCTTAAGCCACCAACCCTTTGGCAACTAAGTTAAAGGTATGAAATTGAGAAGGAATCACTTATTGCGGTTGGAAAGCTTAGCTCTCTTTGTTCTGACACTCCTTCATCAGAACATCTACTTTAAAAGTGAATACTCTTAAACTTTTACAGCTACCTCTGGTGAATTGACTAAACAGAATTTGATTTTTAGATAAACAATGAACTGACATTGGTAAACTTTGGTTTCATAGGGCATAAAAGCTAAGTTGAAAAATATCTGCACATCTACTTGGAAATTAAACATAGATATTTGGGACTGGGCAAGACTTGCTCAGTTTCTGGCCATTAATTATAAGGATATACGCATGGTGCTCCACTTCCTTCCATTGTAAGTCCTGTTCAGACTCTTGTCAGTGGCCCCTGGGCACCCATCCTACTTTCCTCCTATGAACTATGTTGGCTCCTGGAAGTCATCACATTCTTTCCTATGTGCTAAAAATCATATTGCTTCTAGGGATCACTGTCTAAAACTATATCGTTTCTAAAATTTCTTCTTTCACTTTTGAGAATGGGAATATTTGCTGGAGTTCTGTCACCTTTTACATGAACCCCAATTTATCAAATTTGGAAAATTTACTTAACACTTTCAGATTTGATCAAGTTGAGCTCTCCTCTAAAGAACCCAGATGCTCATTTGATGCTCTCCCGGCAACTATTTCATACTATGATTCATCTTATCCTTATATTTGAATAGCAGGGCCCTTTCTAAGTAAGATAGAAATAAAAGATAAGTAGAGTGGTTCTGCTTTGTTTTAGCACTATACCTACCATTTACCAATCCGTGGGCATACGTATTTCATGTTCTTGCCATGCCTGAACATAGTCATATGCTGCATTTTGTTGTCCTTAGCATCTCTAACGATGATTAAGTCATTCTGGGGTTTAGCATCCCTGGCACTGTACCTAAAGGCTCCCCTTACATTCTATGTGGCTCTACGTACTCATCTTTGATCATGGTCTCTTCTTTCATTTTAAAAGACATATTCTTCTATTTGAGCTCATCAGAGAGTGCTCTGGGTGCCATATAGAAGACTGAAAACCACAGACTGGGAAGGCATAGGGAGTAGGTGAAAATTTTGGCTCTTCTGATGAGTAACTTCAGAGCTGTGTGTCTTTGGGTAAGTTATTTCACCTCTCTGTGCCTTAGTTTCCCAGTATATAAAAATGGTGATAATGATGGTATCTATTTCCTGGGTTACTGTGAAAATAAAATGGCAGTGTGAGTGTTGTGTGTGTTTTAGAATATGTCCTGTCAGAGAATGTGTTTGTTATTATTTTTTGTTAAAAGTACTTGCCATTTTATGGTTCAAATTTTATGCTGTATAATCGCTCATCCTTCATCATGAATTATATTCCCTTTGATAGGTTGTGATCCTGGTATCACACCTATATTTTCTCCTTTGTCTGAAAATTTAGCTTTCTGAAAACTAAACATGAAGGCATGCCTGGTGTTTACTCACTTTGCCGTGTAAAGTCTAATATGATATGTTAACATTCTCCAAAGATTATTATAATTTTTATATTCCTTTTGGTCAGAATTACGTATATAGGGTCTCCATGTTTTTCCCTCTTGAGAAGAAAAAGTATCCAAAAGACAAGTTGAGAACTCACTTATCATTCTATTTTAGCTGAATTGGACTTTTGGAATGTCAACAGATGACACTGATGGAGCGGTGATAAAGAGACCTCCTATCACTACCACCCTGTCAGCGTCGTCTTTTATGTCAAGAAAGCATCACCCACAGCCTATATTTCACTGAGTAGTATACTTTTACAACACTATCACTTGTTTATTCCTTCTTAGTTTGTTTTAATCTTCATTTGAATATTGTTTCCAACTTCTTAGAGAGGTGAAATTGTATAAAATATTCCCCACATTTTACCTATTAGCAAGGATGGTTGCTAGATAGCTGTGCTTTACTCCATATAAGATAGAAAACTCAAAAGGAAGGTACGGGAACTTAAATAGGGTTCTAATTTACTTGATTGCTGCAAATGACGCATTTGGTACTTTGTCATAAAAAGCATTATACATATATACAGCAGAGATGTTGATCAGTACTTGCAATATCAACAGTAGACTCAATTCTCTATGAAATCTTATATAGAATCCGATAATTCTATGTAATCAGTAGCATCAACCTCTTCCTTCATTAAACCATTCACAAGGACTACTAACAAGTTGGGTTACCTTAGGGACATTCAGAAGTTTATTGCCCAGTGTGGGAAATATCTTCTTTGCCCTATACTGAACCTTTTTAGGCTGTTTAGCTGCTTATAATTATGCATGTTAACCCCCAAACAGAGCTCCTATTTCACTTTATCTCCCACGATGGGACAACTGCAGGGTATAAAAAAAATGACATTCAAGTGAGTCCATGTTGCTGTGGTCATTTAAGAAGATAATATGTAAGATTAAATCTGTACACTGCAGATCAAATAATATTACTGCTAATATCTTTATGCCAGAAGAGATTTCTGTGAATCAACTTAGTATATCCTAACAAGAATTTTACACAATAAAGTTCAGTTAAATAATTTGCATAGTTTCCTTTAGTTGCCTGTGCTTAGATACAAGCTGTAGAACACATTTGTGATATGCAGGTACAGTTTCATTTTAATGAATGTCACTTTAACATATGCTCTATTTGGCACAGATCATTTCATACCCCAGCATGGTTCTGGACATAGTCATAGTGTGCCCAGTTGTACAGTCAAGGAAATTAGGCATACTTTTGATGCCTCTGTCTCCCGTAGTCCCTATGTCATTCTTTCTTATTCTCTCGAGTCCAGTCCCACTCCCTCTACCTTGGTGCAGTCTGCAATGGTTTCATGTGTCCCCCCAAAAAGTATGGGCTGAAGTGAGGTGCCTATGGCTCAAGGAGTAAGGCGCTGGCCCCATATACCAGGGTTGGCGGGTTCAAGCCCGGCCCCAGCCAAAAACTGCGAAAAAAAAAAAAAAGTACGGGTTGAAAATTTAATCCCCAATGCAGCAGTGTTAAGAGGTAGGACCTTTGAGAAACGATCAAGCCATGAGGACTCCTCCCTCAAGAAGGAGTTAAGACCGTTAGAATAGGAGTAGGCCCATTGTAAATGGATACGTTGGGCCCCCTCTTTCTCTCTTGCCCTTCTATCTTATGCCTTCCACCATGCAGCATGAAGGTCCTCGTCAAATGCGGGCCCCTCAGTCTTGGACTTCCCAGCTTCCAGAACTATAAGGAATAAATCTCTGTCCTTAATAAATTACCCAGTCTCTGGTATTCTGTTACAGCACCACAAAACATACTAAGATAAGTTCTTCACTATTTAACACCCATTTTAGTATACCAGGTTTTGAAAAAATCTCTTAGTCTCAAGAATGACTCCTCTCTAATTCATTTTCCTCTAATCTTACTGGAGAAATCATCCCCAAACACCATTTGATCATCTCAGTCTTATGTCTAAAATCTTTCAAGACCTTGACATTGCTTTCCAAACAAAATCTCAATTGGCCTTGCCCACATCTCTAGCTTCATTGCCTTTTGCTCCCCTAAATCGAGCCCTATGTTCCAGGCTTACTGAATATATGAATTACTCTGAACTCACCATATTTTCTCTCATTTCATAGCTCTTTTTAAATTTCATTGAGTTTATCCTCCATAATCTGGCTTTCTACCCCCTCTTTGTGTGGCTCATTACTATTTGTCCTTCAAGACTCAGATCAGAAGCCACTTTATCCACAAAGCCTTTTCTTATATCTGGATTCCCTCTGAGATGTACACTTCATAGATTTCCACAATGTGCTGTGCTTTATCCATAGTTGCCAAGTCCCATTACAGGCAATGACTTCCACGCCTATCTTTTACATCACTTTAAACCCCTGCAGGCAGAGTTACCGGTGTTCCTATGCCCAGAACATAGCTGATGCTGTGTTACTTGTTAAACTGAATTAATACCCAAATATTTACTAAATGAATATCTTCCCTGATATCCCCATAAGATAGGTTTCACTGATCTAGTTTAATTTCTATTGAATAAATTCTCTAGAACATGATATATGAGTTCCTGTCTATGCACGTGACCACTGTGACTGTCTGCAGATGGATGAGTGTCTGTTTCCTCAGTGGGTGAGCGGGATGCCTACTGAAGAAGATAGAGAGAGAAGCAGGGGACAAGTCAGGGAATTCAAAAGGAGGGTTAGAAGTCAAAGGCAAAGAGAGGAAAGCCAAATTTCCTTTTCCAAGAAATACCACTTTCAGTACTTCCTCATTCCCTGCAACTCAAAAAACCTACAATCCACAAAACTGCAAACAATTCCCTAATGTAAAAAGTGAAAGAGAACACTCTCAAGTTTTTGTATCCACAGTATTTAAAGTATCTCAAGAATGGAAGAAAAAGTATCCAATGTACTCAGCCCTACTATGAAGCTAATCTATAGCTTTCATATGAAGGCTAAAATGAAGTTATTGCACAAGAAATGGGGAAAGGGGCAAGGGAGGAGATGGGAGGAAGGAAGATGGGTGGAGGGAGGGTGAGTGGTGGGTCTCACCACCACTTATGGTGCATCTTACAAGGGTACAAGTGAAAATTACTAAATGTGGAATATAAATGTCTTCATATAGTGATTAAAAGGCCATGAAGGCTATGTTAAATAGTTCAATGAAAATATTTCAGGTTGTATATGAAGTCTGCACATTGTGCCCCATGATTGCACCAATGTACACAATTATGATTTAATAAAAATTAAAAAAAA